>CM053267.1:38684362-38880652 GCA_028583415.1 Protea cynaroides
CTTATATTCTCAACAATGCAAGTTTTGTTCTCACTGTTTCACCAGTACTTTTGACCGAATGGAGAGATCATGGCCCCTCAAGGAGGGCACTAAGCTTTTGCCCCTTTCCAAGAGACAGTAACACCCCCTACTCAGAATGCCTTTGCATCTCAATTAACCCTAAAACAATGCTATGACGCAACCCACTTGGCTATGGAAAGCTGACCAACCTGAGGTGTCAAACAAGAAGGCACAAAAAACTGAATCAGAATCGGAGAAAGCAGCTGATTCGAATCATAATTGACCAATCTCGATTCCGATTATGCCCAGTGTCAATAAAATAGCAAAAAAAAAAAAATTCATTAAAATTTACCTTACAAGATTTTTAATAAAAGAAATCCAAAAAATAAAAATAAAAAACTACGGAAATGTTTGTTTCTTGCTAATTCCATTTTGTAGGATTCCAATCCATCCAATCCAAATCAGAATCAATGGAGGCCGATCATGCCTCATTCCAGGTTTATAAACATCGACTTCACAACCTGGATGCATGAACTTGTTCATTGTACATTATAAAGAGACCCGGAATAAATCATGCATGGGCTTGTAGTATACAGGTCATCAAAACAAAGAGAGAAAAAAAAGAAGGGGGGGTTTAAAATGTGGTGGGGGAAGCACTGCATTTAATTGGGAATCTTCCTCTGTATCATTATCTATATTAGCAGCTGGAGAGTCTTACAATTACATTCCTCATAATTCATACGCTTACATAATGGGGGACTGAATTTCCTGTGGAGAAGCACTGACCTCCGTAAAAGAGGAAATGAGGGTTTCTTACAATACCAAAAGAAAAATCTGGCATATCAAAAATTTTTGCCTAACTCAACTTTTTTCGCCATTCTTACTGCATTGTGTAATAGCGAATCTAATATACCAGCAACCTGAAACCCATAGAATAAAAAAAAAAAAAATTAGAAACAGTATAAATAAAGAATAAAGAGAACAAAACAGAAGACACCAACCGTGAAGATTCCTCCAATAATAGCACAAACATTTGTTAGGAAGTGTGAAAATGACTTCGGATTTTCCGTAACTAAGACCTGATTCCATATGAAAACAGGGTTAAAAACAGCCAGGAATGTAAAAAAAACAAACACCATCTGTAGACACAGACCTGCATTGGAGACAGCTCAAAATGGAATTTCGCAACAGGGATGTATATACTCTGCACCCAACTACTGTGTGCTGTGTACTCGTACTCCTCGACCAATTTATATTCACCCCCAGAAGGTCTTCTTGTTATTACCTCCGTCTTTACTACTTGAAGATAATGCTCTATCTGCATATGCAGGTTTAAGAAGGTTGTAAATATACATAATGTTCATGTTATGGCCATTTCATAGCTGAGAAACCAAATTATTTTATATTCCAAAGGAAGCAATCCACCAGTTAATAATATGTACTGATCTCATCACAAGCAAAAGTCACTCAGAATTCTCTATGACAACCTCCCAGGCTAGTGTGGATAATTTCTTTTCCTTTTAAATAAAAATAATAACAAAATTACTATAAAAAAAATTATAAAACATTAGCACAAAATATGAAAATTCAGGGTAAAAACAAAAGTAGCTCAATCATTCAATAAAATTAAGCATATACAACAGCAAGCTACAACATAAGTTGCTGAAATTTTGACCCTGCCGAGTGCCACCCATGTTCACCATTGTTGGCCAGTACAAGCTGGGTGCTCAACGGGCTTCAAAGTGAGCCTATTGATGTAACATATTGAGCTGAATAGCCAGATGATGGGTTTCCGTTTCTATGGTCCCATATCCCATATCCCACAACTCATCCCCTTGTGAGACTTCATGAATCATGCTAGCTGTTAGGCATGAATAATCCAAGATTGCATTCAGCGAGTAATTAGAGAATTAGAAAGTAGAGAAGTTTAAAATAGACTTCTATTTGAAGAGTGCTTATATCTGTTTACTTCAGGAATATTAGTTAGAAGAGTAAAACTGTTTAGAACAGCCTATGTGGCAGATCAGATGGAGCCCAAAATTCCTGGACAGATGAACCCAAAGTCCACTGCTCACGTGTAAAATTTCAGCACAACTGAGTTTGTCAAGTGGCAAAAGAGGTTTGAAAATTGAGGACCATGTGAGAATGCAAAGCAGTAATTGGAGTATCATAGGCATATATGCATACACATAAATAGGGATCATGCCCATACATGAAGGTATTTTGAATAAGATCATGTTCTAACCAACAGTCAGAATTGCCAAATCATCATTCCACATAGAACAAATGATGATGGACAGCTTTGGAAAACAATTCAAAGTGAGATCAAATGAGTTCTTCCCTATTTAGAATATTTATAACTAAAAGCTTCTCTAGGCCCCTAGGACATTGCTAGTGTACAAGTCAGAACTTAGGAGGCACTTATGAGTCTTATAAATATGAATTCAGATTGCACCATATATATATATATATATATATCAAAAAATTTCAAAAATTGGAACTATCAATATATAAAGAAATTTTGCACAAATCAAAATTTTACAAAACTCACACAAATCATATTCCCCAAATTTCAATGATCAGATCTGATGATCATCCAACTATTTCAAACAAACGTTCAATTCCAATTAAATGGATTGATCAAACAAACCAATCAATAAATCCCAATAACACAACCCCAAATAATTGATTCTCAAATAACTACAAACACTACTCAAAATCTCCAACGAGAAATTAAACAAATCAAAATAGAAATTTCTAAATTAAAAGGTTCAACACTTGAATCTAATCAAATCCAACCTTCACAACAAATCCAAGCTGTCAGCAGACCTATTTGGCAACCATGGTATATTACCATCAAATTAGTGGTCTCTGAAGTCTTCAAAATCAAAACATGTGCCTTGATTGATTTAGGCGCTCAATTAAACTGCCTCCAAGAAGGTTTAATTCCAACCCAATATTTTGAAAAAACTTTTCAAAAATTAACTGGAGCAAATGGTTCCTATCTCCAAGTCAATTACAAATTATCAAATGTTCACATTTGTAACAATGGTTTTTATCTTAACCAGAACTTTGGTCTAGTTAAAGACTTAAATACAGATGTAATATTAGGTCAACCATTTTTAGATCAAATCAAACTCTTTACTGTTACAGATAAAGGTATCAAAACAAAGGCCTTTGGCCAACAAATTATATTTAAATTTATTCAACCAAATACACAAGTTCGATCGATAAACCAAACTAATCGATCCATAACAAACAAAGAAACCAAATCAAATTCTTAAAACAACAGTTCGAGCAAGAGATATCCAATCCCAAACAAAAAAGACCATGAATGGAATGTTATGCCATTCGGCCTCAAAAATGCCCCAAGTGAATTTCAAAATATAATGAATGATATTCTAAACCCATACAACTTCACCATCGTCTATATTGATGATGTTTTAGTTTTTTCAAATTCAATTGAACAACATTTAAAGCATTTCAAAATATTTTTCAAAGTTATCAAAATTAGTGGTCTAGTTCTATCCCAAAAGAAAATGGAACTTTTCCTCACCAAAGTCCGATTTTTAGGACACTACATATTGAGATAGTGACAGAATACGTAGGGATACCGGTTACGTATTATACCCATACCATTTCTTTGTTGACGTCGTGTCATATGATTATCTCTGATCTGTCTTCTAAACCTGAAGATCCTCCAGATGTTAGTCCTGATACAAAATTAGTCTCTGATTTATCCCACATACCGGATAAACAGAATGACATTTCAAAACCAAAAATTGATTGTCCTGATCCAACGATTCCAACTCATTTACATCAAATAGTTAAAGGACCTTCTGCCACACAAAATCCAAAATTAGTAGACCTTGAGTCCAATCATAGATCTACTTCAGATCAAAATCAAAAGGAACAAACCAAGATCTCCAATAAGGAATCTGCCAATCCAAATCCTATTATTATTCCTAGAATTTTCCAACTACAATTCCCAGAAAATAATGATAGTTTAAAATTACAAACCTTTAGGTTTGAGCATAAAGCTTGCTCATTCCAAATCCCAAAATTATTAGTCAATCCAAATTTATTCCTTATAGATTCTTTCGAAAACAGTAAGAAGAATTCTACAAACCACATAATAGACAATAACCAAATTCAAAATTTAGATAACCAAAATAAACAAATAGACAAACTATCATTTCAAATACGAATCAAGATCCCAACACTTGAGTCTGGCAAACCAAACATTAGAAAATATCAAAACCCATATATCGATAATTTCTCAAAAATCAAAATACATCAAAATGATGCAAGAATACAAAGTCCTATTTCTCGCTATTTAATTCATCCTACCAAAAGATCAACATATGATCCTTCCCAAAAACAGCTAAGTAAGATGAAAACAAAATCACTTCATAAATTACATATTCATTATAGAATCAAATTTTCAAAATGTAGACGACATACAAATCCAAACAACCTAAAACCTGTACCCCGAATTTTCAAAAACTGAAAATATCAAAGATATAAAGAAATTCTGCACAAATCTAAATTTTGCAAAACTCAAACAAATTTTATTCCCCAAAATTCAATGATCAGATCTGATCATCAAACCATTTCAAGCAAACGTTCAATTCCAATTGAATGGATTGATCAAACAAATCAATCAATAAATCAAATGTCGCAACCCCAAAGATTTGATTCTCAAATAACTACAAACACGAGTCAAAATCTCCAACGAGAAATCAAACAAATCAAAACAGAAATCTCTAAATTAAAAGGTTCAACACCTGAATCCCATCAAATCAAACATTCACAACAAATCCAAACTGTTAATAGAAACATTTGGCAACCATGGTATATAACCATCAGGTTAGTGGTCGCTTGCACATTCAAAATCAAAACATGTGCCCTGATTGATTCAGGCGCTCAATTAAATTGCATCCAAGAAGGATTAATTCCAACCCAATATTTTGAAAAAACTTCTCAAAAACTTACTGGAGCAAACGGTTCCTATCTCCAGGTCAATTATAAATTATCAAATGTTTATATATGTAATCAAGGTTTCTGCTTCAACCAAAAATTTTGTGTAGTCAAAGATTTAAATACAAATGTCATATTAGGCCAACCATTTCTCGACAAAATCAAACCCTTTACTGTGACAGATAAAGGAATCAAAACTAGAGCCTATGGCCAACAAATTATGTTCAAATTTATCCAACCCGATAAACAAATCCAATTATTAAATCAAACATCAAATCAGACCATAGAAAACAAAGAAACCCATCTTGAGTTTTTACAGCAAGAACTCACGTACAAGCGAATTGAAGAAAGACTCCAACAATCCTCAACCCAAAATCAAATCAAATTTTTACGACAACAATTTAAATAGAAATTATGCTTTGAATTTCCTGATGAATTGAAAGATCAATCAGCTTTGCTGACAAATTCCCTGATCAAATATATGACAAAATCCAACTACAACGATTTTTAGGAAGCATGAATTATGTTCGAAATTCCTTCCACAAATTGCAAAAGTTTGTGCCCTTTTATATCAACGACTCAAAACACAACCCAAACCTTGGACCGAGGAGTACACCAAAGTTATCCAAACTATCAAACAATTAGTCAAAGAAATCCCTTGTCTCCATTTGGCAAATCCTGATCTACCAAAAATAGTAGAAACGGATGCCTATGATATATATATATATATATATATATATATATATATATATATATATATATATATATATATATATATATATATATATATATATATAATTTTTTTTTTTTTTAATCGTTGACCTTAATGATGAATCTTCACTCGTATGCAGGTGAAAGCCTTCGAGACTAACCCTGATACTGAGACTCATCACCCATTAGTCAGACTGGGAAATAAACTAGTCCTATAATTGGGTTGGGACCTTCTACAGATAGTGGACAGTAGTCATGACTGAATTTTAAGATTACCAAGGAAATGTACTTAAGAGGATATAAGAAAATGTTTTGATGAATTTAGTTTAGAGTCTTGGTAACGGTTTTTGAGGGAGATGATGGGGATATATATTCCAACTTAGATGAAAGAGGACAGCAAAGAAGATGAATTCCTAGGTAGCCCAAGGGTTTACATGTGAAGACAAAGACTTTCTCCAACTCAAAAGATTTCATTATCCAACAATATTCCAATAGAAAAGTAACTTCAAGACGGGTGACTTCCCTAATCAGTAATGCTGTATTACTTGATCAAAAAAAGTACAAAGAAAAATCCTCTTCCAATTGGATCCAGAAGTTCCAAATCTCTAAATAAAATAAACAAATTTCCAAAATTAAACTTTTCTGCTTAGTACCATGGAACCCAATGCAGCTACATAGGGAAGCAAGGTGTAAGATATGACTTTGTTTGCAGTGATACATATTACAATTCAGTTAAGGGTTTGATTACATCCCATGTAGGTGTTTGGAACTGCCAAACTTGCAATAAAGGCCTTGAATCTCAAAAGAAGGATTCAATGTACTACTGAAATTGAAAAAAAATACGAACATGTGAGCTGGGACCAGGTCCAGTCTCTGATGGCCAGAATGAAATTCTGAGTGAAGCTGTGATGCCCCGCAGTTATCGTCCGTTAATCCTGACTTGTTTTTATTTGTTAGGTACGATATCAGGGGAGAATCAATTTTTTATCGATCAAGGGGATTTGAGGTATGTCAATGTTTAGGGAATATTTAAATAGTAATAGATGTATGTTAAATTGTTATACTAACTTGTAGTAGTTAAATTAATTGGATTAATTAATGTTATGAATTAGTGTAGTATTTAAGAAGGGGTTAAGGGGAGTTTAAGCTTAATTAATCATTTAAGAATGTAAGTGGAGAGAACCGGTTTGAGTTGGGTTTGGCTCGGTTCGTGGTCCAAATCAAAGAAACCATATAACTATGTTGAGTTTGGTCTAATGGCAAAGTTGCAATTAAGTGTAACAAGAGGGGTTGTTGGTCTTGGAAACAGCCTCTCCACATTGTGGGGGTAAGACTGCATACATTCTGCCCTCCCCAGACCCTGCAGTAGCTGGAGCCCCGTGCACTGGGATGCCCTAAGAGGGGTTATTGGTAAAGCTTATAAGTTAGCTGGTTTTGTAGTCTCGCTTGTGGTGATGACACCTAGCCAAGTCACATGAGGTGGCTTAGGATAGGATCAGCATGGTTAAAGGTAAGTGAAGTGGGTTTTGTAGTCTCTCTTATGGTGATGACACCTAACCAAACACATGAGGTGGCTTAGGATAAGATCAACATGGTAAAAGGTAAGTAATGTGGGTTTTGTAGTATCTTTTATGGTGATGATACTTAGCGAGCCAAACGAGACAGCTTAGCATAAGATCAACAAGGTAAAAGGTAAATGATGTGTTAGAAGAGGAAGGTTGACAAGTGGCTAGGCAAGTATGTGGAGGGTTAGGGAGGTGTCATTAAGGGGTTGCTATGATGTAGCTAAGGTGTAGGTAGCCTAGGTTACACTTATGTAATGTTAGATTGGGATTGGCTTAGGATTAAGTATATAAGCCAAAGGCTTTCCTACGTATAGCTCTTTTGCCATTCTAAGAGCAAGTTGCTCATGGTTCGAGGTGTCGATCGAAACCAATTATTTCGACCGGTACAATTCGGTTTCGAGCTGGGTCCGCACAACTCTAAGGGTTGAATCCAAAAAGTACCAGGTTTCGGTCGAAACCTGGTCCAACTCAACTAGGTTTCAACTTGGTTTTGCTCCACCCCCTTGTAATATATGCAAGGTTTCGATCTATTTCAACAGGTTTCTACCGAAAGTCAACCAGGTTCGGACTCCAAAGCTAGAAACAATACACAGGAACAACACTTATTAGGCAGTACTTATTTATGACTAATATCATTTAAGTAAATAATCAATTACTTAAGATATTATTCATAAATAAACAAACACCCCCATTTGACTCCAATAAATATAATATAAATTCAAATTCTAAAAGGATTAAAAGTCAACTCTCCAGTTCAAGAAATTTTTACGTGCAGGGCGATTTTCAACTTTCAAATGTTAGGCTTTTTTCAAATCTAAAAATTCCATAAATCTTATTATAGTAAAATATCACTAAAAAGCAAGAGTGCCCCAAAATAATCTCTTTGTTTTGATGCCCAAAAAATTATTTCAATTTAGACAACTTTAACCAGCATTCGTATACTCATAATAAGGTTTAACCGGAGTGTAACTCTTTTACTGTAAATCGGATTTAAACAATCTCAAATTTGCTAGAAAGCTTATTATGCTAGTTTTGCTACAAATCCGGGATTTCTTAAATCCGAATTATATTGAAGGAGTTATGCTCCAGTCAAACATTGTTTGGAATAAGTGAATGTTGTTTAAACTGTAAGGTTTAGGCATCAAAGTAAGAGATTATTTTGATGTATTCTTGGCTTTTAGTGATGTTTTACTATAATAAGATTTATGAAATTTTTAGATTTAGAAAAAATCCTAGCATTTGGAGTTGAAAATCGCCCCCACACCCAAAAATCCAATTTTTGTTCTCGAACTGGAGGGTTGAATTTTTATCCTTTTGGAATTTGAATTTTATACTATTTTATCAGATTTAAATTGGGGGTGTTTGCTTATTTATGAATAATATATTAAGGTAAATGATATTAGTCATAATATTTGTTGCCTACTAACTCTGGATACAATCCCAAACCTTAGCATACATTAGCAAACTTAGGTCTACACCACATAATATCATTTTGGATTTTTAATTTTTTAACTGTTATGTGAGATTGGTATAAAAAGGTTAAAATATGATACTCCAAAAAAAACAGATTGAAAAAAACACTTATGGACCAAGGTTTCGAGTTGACATAGGAAAAATCCTAGGTTTCGGTTGAAGCCAGAGACAACTCGGTTTCGAGGCTGGTTGAAAGTGGCACCTCCAAACCTTGATGGCAGTTATGGATGCAGATTCAATATTAACCACTATTTGGTGTCCTGTCTCTAGACACCAGTTTACAACCTTCCTAAAATTTAACACCATATTTTCACTCAATCCCAGCAAGTACAGATTAATGAGGCATCACCACTGTTATACCAGGTTATAATTTATATCAAGAAAACATAAAAAACAAAAAATAAAAACTAAGAAAACCTAAACTAGATATCCTGCAGGCATGGTACGCCCATTTGAGGTGCGGTACATGGTCACATTACTCTACAAAATGAATATTGCAACAGTTCCTTGAGACCTTGCAGACCATTTCAGTGCAGTGCTCCAATGCCATTAACTGACAAGGTAGTGGCTATGATACAAAGAATTCTACAAAACAAAACAGACAGAATACAAAAGAGAACCAAGGATGTTTTAGAACTTACAGTAACATTAGCATGTGCATCACCATGGCGACTAAAGTACGACTGGCCATTCAACCGATCAATGCTTCCACCAAGATAAGGTGTCACCCGTTTCACTTCTTTGAGAACCTTTGGGGATATCTTATGACCAAATGAAAAATGGGAGACAACATGTGACATGTTCATTTGAGAAGCATCAAAAGAGTGAGCTCCCGAACGAGCTGAGACAACAAGGTTGCCTGGAACCTATACAATACAAAGGTAGATCCAAATCACATGCTAATTTTGTGAGAGAAAAAATGCATTTGAATAAATTCATTCAGTGTTCAGTATTTCTGTCTGACTTTTTAACTGTTACAGCAGAACTCAGAAGTACTGGTAAAGTGGAATTTAGAAGGAATAAATCATGAATCTATCTTATCACAATACAGATGTGCAAACTTATGGGCAAAAGAAAAACCAAATATGGGTTCAATTCCTAGTAATTTGTTTAAAAAACAAGTTTTTTTTTTTGGGTAGGTAGAGCCCCAAGGAGAATTGAACTCATGACCTCTTCATTTTGAGGTGTTAGTCTTTTGCCAACTGAGATATCCCCTTGGGGTTTTTAAAAAAAAAATACAAATAAATTTAATTAGTAGATGTAGAAAGATTTTTAGTTAGTCATTTTGGCAATGATCACAAGAGTTCCCATTTACATTTTAAGTTAAAAATTCACTGCCCTTCATTTCCCTTTACTTGCAACCACACGGAGGCTAGTTATGCTCCTGGAAGTTTCAGGTCAATACCCAGCAGAACATTCATTAACACTTACACTTGGTTAATCGCAACTGTATACAGAGGAGTTCTACCTTCTTAACACGCACAAAACCTTCAATTCTACATCCCCCCGTCAATGGTGCAGGTCTCTTAATGCTGTCTGTTTTATTGTCAGACTTATCCTCCAGTGCAAGCTTATGAGATTCCAATGGTACAGGTGCAACCAATGATTCCATTGTCTGTAACAGAGAGTTCTTATTAAATACCAATCCAATCTTTATGAACAGCACAAGATATTTATTAGAATATTCAGGCCTAAATCTTGACTCCAGCATGACAACAGTATCAAACTTGAGACAGATTGCTTCCAATTCAAGTTTAAAAATAATGCATACCTTAACTAGGCTCTCTGTATCCCGATCTCCATAATAAGATTCATGATCGTGGTGTCCATGATCTTCCCTGAGTCCAGAAACTAGTTAGATGGCAGCAGGCAGTCTATTAAGTAATAGAGACCATGAAAAAAAGTGCACTTAATAGCACCCTGATGTATTAACCCATAGGCCATAACAGAGTATGAAATGCAGAAAGTAATGCTAATTGATTAACCATGATGATTCTTGTAAATGCTAGGCAAAATACTAAAGAAAAGATATGAGTAAACATTTAGATTAATAATCAAATAAAACAACCATAAATATATGCCAGAAAATTTTTGGCTTCGTGAAATCAGCATATAAGATTGTGGGCCCCACCCTTGGATATCTGGTCCCATCACAAAAATCATCATGAGCGCTCTGACACTTTTTTTTTTTTTGGGGGGGGGGAGATCTCCAACACAAGTTTAATGAAAAATGTTGGAAATGAATGCAATCAAGATGAGACAGAGTTGAAAGCATAGGAAACATCAACTGCAAAAAGAAACAAGAAAATGTCTAAAAAACAATACCAGGGAGGTACAGATGCATCATCATCATCAAGAAGCTTGTGATAGTGCTGGATCTAGCCCATTTTATTTTTGTGTGGGTGAGGGGAGAGGGTATCCTCAACAGATATTTAGTGAATTAGTATAAAATGTATGCATGCAAGGAGGGAGAGAGATATAAGGTCCAAAGCAAAGGGGACCATCAAATGCAAAAGAAAAGAGAAATATCGAAGAAACACAGTCCCAGATACAAACCACAATCCAGAACACTCCAAAAGACAGTGACACTGATGACATCATTAAATTGCTTTCATATTTTATGCAATTTCTCCCTTCCAAGACCCTGTGAAAGAGGGACTTACACCAGGTTACAACCCTGTTTTTTCCTATTCAAATTCTCACTGCAAGGAGAAACAATGGATCATTTTGGTTTTCCAGCAGGGACCTCTGTGGTATAAAAAACCTTTCTCCCAGTCCCAGACCAACCTTAGGGCCATCGATTTGACATGGTATGAGAAGCACAATGAAAAACCCAATTTCTAGCATATTAAGGTTTCAAGGTCTCTAAAGCTCATGATACCCAATAAATAAATACATTTGAGCCTCTCACCTTACATCACTTCCTTTACGAAAAATTCGGATAGATGGGTACCCTTGGATATGATTCCTGCACAACCACAAAACCCATTTTATATTTAGGAAAATTAGGACATAAATCATTATCATGAAAGAAATCTACATTCTGCACAGCTCTACTCTCCAAATATGCAATAACAAAGGATTTGCTTTGGTTTAGCAGCCATTGCAAAACCAAAAGGAAAGAAACTAAAGGAGGAAAGTCACACACCAAGTCTAAAAAACCCCATATTCCAAAAAGCATCAAACAAGAAATGATTGCTCACAGGTTCTAACCAAAATAATATAGAAGTAATCGCAACCAAACTATCATATGCAGTCAAACACCAATGAAAATGATCAGCAAAAGGAGCGAGTGGCAGTAAACATTTATGATGCAAGAGCACCAATGAAAATCCAAACTGACTAATTCATCTAAGGTTAGGAGTTCATCCTTGGGGAAATAGGGGATGTCCTAAACATCATGATGCAGATTTCCAGCAGAAAAAAAGAGGAAGATAATATATTTTCCTCTAGTTTGGTTTTGGTTTGGTTCACTTGTGAACCAATTCTCCAGTTCAAATCACTGATCACATGATTTATTCATGTGTTACTGTTCACATGAACAGTAGCTTATTTCATTACTCCTCTAGTGTTAGTAATTGGCTGGATTAGGGGTTTTATAGGTCCAGCCTTATTTCAGTCTCTGTCCTTTATTATTATTATTATCAGTTTTCTAGTTAGTTTAAGTTAAATTATCAGTTATGAGTTTGAGTCTTCTACATGAGTTTGTAAGTGGCTACACAGCCTTTTATACGAATTTGAGTAATGAAAAGTTTGGCATTTGCCTTTTGGTCCTGTGGTGATTCCAGGAACCCTTAGACGTGATTTCAAGGTCTGGGTACTGGTGGTGATTCCAGCCCAGCAGATCACCGATTATCCATCTATCAGCAATAGAAGACTGAGAAGCAAAGAGGATCCTTTAGTTTGAACTGGAATGTGCCTTTTTGCTTTAAATCAAGTTCAAGTAAGAGTAGGAGGCATTGGATGAGTCAAGGATAGTGTTTATTACCAAAATTTAGTGAGTCAAGGTTGGTGCTTACTTTCCAATATTTTTGAGTCAAGGTTAGTGTTTGTTTTCCACTATTTAGTGATTTGAAGTTTTGAACTAAACAATTGGAGCCCAAGTACGAATTTCACATCTGGAGTCTAGTTCTGAGATTGCCTTGAGCCTTAGCTTGTTTGTGTTGAAGTTTATGAAAGATCATTTATTGCTGTGAACTGTCAATGCTCTAGTTCCTGCTGTTTAGCTCCTTTTTTTTATATGTAATTTTATCTTGTTTTCTTATTTGGTGGTTGCCACTCAAATATTATTTTAATTTCTGATTTCTCAATTCCAGCTTGCTAATTGGTATTGTCTTCTCAAATCTCACGAAATTTGCAAATATTTGGAATTGTATGCTCGAGATATTGTTGAATCTTGGTATAGTGATTTTAATCACCAACTTCATCACTCAATTGAGAACATTAGGAATTGAATAAAATTATCAGACGCAGAATTTTGTCCCAAAAATAGTCAAAATTGCACCAGCCAGAAACTGTAGCTAGACTGCTAGAGTTATATGGAATTGATGAAATGTTGAAGGCCTATTTCTGGCCAGTTGCATCAAAACCTAAATCTTTGCGCAATACAATTTTATGGTGTGGGTTTTTTGAAACTGCAGACAGTGAGGTTGACTGCAATTTCTTGAGGGGTCCTTTTGATTACCTCCACCAATGCTTTTGCATTGCCAATCTAAAACCATGGTAGAGGAGGGTTGGTTAGTCAGGTTGGCAGCCAGCATGCATCACAAAATCCCCAATCAAAAATTTGTAGCATGAATTCTAAACACTAAATGGCAAAAACAAGATTCAAATAGCTGACCAGTTTGTTCAAAAGGGCAAAGAGGCTGTCATATGCAACTTATCATATGAAAGAAAGCTTGAGAAAGATCCTGATCCCTCTTATTGACCCTCCCCAAAAAAAAAGGAAATTTAAATTCTACACAATAATATTCATATATTTCTATAGGATCCAAAAGAATCAACTTAAGGATGAGTAAGTGCTATCTGGAGAATACCTCCGGCACAAATCACCTTCCTGAGTGCAATCAACCTTGCCCATGATAATACGCCCATCAAATTCAGGATCATATCTGAAAATTGAAAGTGTATGAGATTCTTGAAAATATGTGCTCCAAAATAATGAAAGAATTCACTTCAGAAATAAGAAGATGAAAGTGTAATCTTCAGAAAGGGAACAACAAGACATGTTACCAATTACCTTTCTCTCATTATTATAGCTGCCTTCTCCCAGGAAGGTTTCTGAAACAAATGACCAGAAGTGAAGCATACGAAAGATAAAGGAAAGAAAGAACTCTAAATTAACAAGCATCCTACCACAATGTCAATCTCCGGATGAACATCCATCGACTACCTTAAAATGCATTACTAAGCATGTTTATATAATTTTAAAAAAAGAAGAAAGAAATAGGCAACTCAATATTTTCAAAGTGTACTTTGCAAACAGACCAACTGAAAGTATACATTTACATCATTTTTGCAATGAAATATGAAAAATGTTGTTGTGTATCAATGAAGACATATACAAGGCAAAGGAGGAACTACGTTACATTAATACCGTTATTGGAGTAGGACATAAGGTGTCAGACTCAACAACTCCCTAATGAAATATAAAAAAACTATTATTATGTATCAATGAAGACATATACAAGGCAAAGGAGGAACCATGTTACATGGGTACCGTCTTTGAAGTTGAACATGAGTTTGAGCTACCTCCCCCACGCCCTCTTTTTTCTTTTACTTTTTTTTTTTTTTCTTTTCTTTTTTTTTTCTTTCTTTCTTTTTTTTTTTTTTTTTTTTTTTGTTGGGGGGGGGGGGGAGGATAGTAGTAGAACTACAAGCTTCTACTACAAGCATGTTAGCACAACATAGTTTTGAAATACTGTTATTGTTGGCCTGTTATATTCTAGAAATAATGGCCCCAGTCGAAGGACTTAAAATTCAGAGTTTCTTGCCCCTGTTCTGAAGCATCTGAGCATCCTACAAATCTGGAAAGAGATAATATCATCTGCTGGAATCTGGTGGATCCCATCAGCGCTCAAAATATCCCTCCAAATAGCCTCAGAAAAAGGGACAATATATAGAAGATGACAATCACCTTCAGCAGCTCCAAGGAAAAAATGACAAACGTTAGGCCGAAAATGACTTCTAGAAATAAGGAAGTCAAACGTTACAATGCTACACAGGCCTCCATTCGAATGAGATGTTCAATACGGATCAAGAAAATAGGGAAACCTAACTGTATGGCAGAATGCTAAAGATCTCCACTATCCATTGTCATTCAACAATAACATATGACAAGTCCCCAATAAGTAAAATATGAAAAAACTAGCAGAATGTGTGAATCCCAGCTCATGAAAAAGAGAAACAAGTCGCCAATCATCGTAAGCTCTAAAGACTAAAGCAAACTGAATTTTCTAATTGCTCTCAAGATGGAATGCAAAAAGAAACAAAGGGGATGAAGAAGAGGAAGAAGAAGATGGAAATGGTACCAGCCGGTTACTCCAATAGCACCAAGGAGCATAAAAATTAACAGCCATAACTGGATACCTGCAAGACATGTTAATGGCAATTAAATTTCCCAGCAATAGTAGTGGAACAAAATGGATAATACCAAAAAATCAATTCACAGAATAGATGGCATTGAAATACTGTGATAAGAGATTAAAAAGTTCAGAGGAGGCCCCCTTACTGGTGTGCATATCTGTCAAAGTTATCAGAAGTGAGTGAAACACAGCCTTCACCATGTCCCTCATCAACTTCATCTCCATGCTTAATATCTTTTGGAAGTGGTCCTGGGTGAAACTCAGAGCCAGTTGGGTTTAAAAAAGCATCGATTGAAAACTTACGGATAGTTTTTGTTATATTCAACCTGTTCTGCGAAAGAGAGCACTTAGATTCAGGTACTAATAAAAAAGTATTACATAACTCTTCTCAAGAAGAATTTCTATTCTTGGCCAGATTAAATAAAAACAATAAAATGAACAAGAGTGTGTAACACCAAAAGGATAAGAAAATAACGTGACAAAAAATGTTTCAGTGTCACAAATGGGAGAACAAAATTTGACTTTAATCAAGGTAGGTGATATTACCACAAAAAATTCAGCAATAAAGTGAACTTCAGTGGTTTGCAAGGGCATATTCTGTGTGTCATCAGCGTGGTTACTCTTTTCAATTTGGGGTTAATCTCATAAGGCTACCCAGGTAGATTTCGCATGAATGAGGTTCAGGAAGGTAGGGTTTACAAAGATGCATACCCCAAATTCATTATACCCTCAATGCATACAAGGAAATCAAACATATAAATTTTAGCTAGTACTTAACAATGCAAAGTGATCAGAGTGTCTCTTCAAAATTAAACAGTCCTTGGAGAATTAAATAAGAATGCTCATAAGCCTACTGAATGAGAACTGACCAAACTGGAACTATGTCAACTGACAAAACTTACAGTTCCCAACACGTCACTCACGTCAACCGAAGCAAATTCGCATGAGAGAGCTGGAAAACTTTAAAAGAAAATTGGAGGTCAGACTATGGGAAAAAATAACTAAATTTAAAAAATTAGTTGCTGATACTAATTCATCATAAATAAACTAGATCTAGCAAAACTACAGTAATGTGAGAGAAAAGCAGGCACATGATTACAGTACAAGAGACATTCTAGAAAGTTCAATCCTCTAACAAATAAGAAGTTCAAAGATCTCCAACAAATCTTGCAGGATATTAAAAATTAACTTTTTTTCGGATCGGTAAGCTTGAAAATTATCTACCAAAATGTTTGAGGGGGTGTTGGAAAGAACAGCCGACCTTCAGTTTACAGGAATTCACATTACAATAATAACAACAAGTAGGTTCCATACCACAAGTTCACAATTCAAATAAATGAGATTCCCCAACAACTGTGTTCCTCATATTTATTATGTTTCACGTCCAATATTTTGTTTTCAAGTAGATTATGGATCTAAATATTTTCTGTTCTGATTGTCAATCTGTTCTCTGATACCCAGGAATTGGTAATTCGTGTTGATCAGTTTTCCCTTGGAGGCAGAAGGATTTATTAAACCAGTACTTGGACCAGTTGAATTCTTGAAACAACAAGAAAGGGGGACTGACCAAGGTTTTAAGTATCTTATCGATACGGGGTGTATTGTATGATACATATCACTATAGACAGTAGTCGATACGATACACGTGGATACATCTCTTAAACTTAAAAACCAAAAGTGTATTGAGCATATCGAACTGATATGGCTTGATACACCTCGATACACCTAAATACATTTTGATTTTTTTTTCTCAGAATGAATCTTATCATATCTTTTATATGACGATTGTAGTGTGTCGATATACAAACTTGGTACATTCTCTTTAATTTTTTGTTTTTATTTTATTTTTATTTTTTTGGGGAAAAATTTTTTTCTTTTTTTTCATGTAAATGTGCTTCAAAATGTATGCTAATTTCTGATTTCCATTCAAGTATGCAAACTAAGGGTGTTGCATACTTGAAACTATGATTTTAATTTTCTGTTATTTATTTTTATATAATTTACAGTTTTAGAAAAATTTGAAAATTCTCCCAGCAACAAGAATGTCGACTTCAGATGAGTATTCACAGTTCTATCATGAGTGGGTTAGACATTATCATCATGTTGAATTATATAAGGGAATGGCATACTTGTATTTTTATATTTTATATTTGTTTATTTGTTTTATTTCCTTTTCCTTATAATCTTAGTCACTCTAGAGTTGGGACTCCTATTCTCTCTAGGGTTGTGACTCCTAATCTCTCTAGAGTTCCTGTTAGTTTGTAATCTTATTCATTATAAATAAGAAGGTTGGGTGGAGAGATAATTAATTTCTCTCCCATTCTCTGATTCAACATGGTATCAGAGCGGGTGCCGTTTTGAGAGTCGTTTAAAGGTCTCCTTTTTTGGTGTGCAGCCACCATTGCTGTTTCTGCTATATTTATTTTTCTATCCTCTGCAATTTCTAGAATCTGCTTCTTTCCTTTTCATCTTTTTTCTAAACCTACAACCAGAAGCCTATTCCTTAGTTTCCGTCAGCACTTCTGGTCTTGTCAACACCAGAAGAATTACCACCAGCCACCAACAACCTGCCGCCACCAGCAACCTGCAACCAGAAGCCTCTCCACAGTTGCCGCCAGGCCTTCCCAAAGCTCCAGCTCTGTCCTATCCCTGTCAACACCACAACCCCTACAAAAAGGTACCGCCAGACCTGAAAAAAAAAACTTACCACTACCCTCATATATCCAGAAAACCTGTCGACAGTCCCTAATTCCAAACCTAAACACCATCGAACTCCCTCATCCCTCATCCTCTCGACCTGAAACTCCAAGGATAGGATCTCTACCCTAGGGCGACACCAAACCTATGAGATCAGAACCCATAATCCCTTCAATATTGAGAATCAAAATCCTGCAACTCACTTTTTCTGCCAACCGCCTGATTCTGGTTTTTGGAATATTCATGACCGTTGGTTGATTTTCGGTGAGATTAAGTCTGGTTCAGGTACACTAGGTATTGCAACTTTGATATAGAAGTTTCAAATCGATTACAGGGAGATCTCTCGATTTCCCTAAAACTGGTTTCCGCCTCCTGCTCCTGTCAACAGCTTGTAGAAGATGAGTCCCTCTTGTTTCCCAGAATCGTGAGTTGACTTATTCTTTCCTTTTTTTCTTGTTTCCCTATATGCCCTTGCTCTTATTATCAATTCTGTTTTATCCTTACTTCCTCTACCAGATTGCCCTTTGCTTTTAATTTTAATTTTGGAATCAGTCCTATTAATTTTGGTCTCTTTATATGTTGATTCCAAAACTGCCCTTGATCTTATCCATCCCTTAACTTTGCTTCCAAGTTTGCCCTTCTACTATAATTGTAATATAACCTTTAAGAGTTTTTACATTGTTTCTGACATAACCACTTTACCATTGAGAGGCCTGTTTGTTTCATTCAAAGTTGTTAAATTGTGATTATTTACAATTATGCCACTAAAGTGCCCTTCACTGGTTGAGTTTCACTTATTTACGTCTCTACCACAAAGGCATATTTGGTTATGTAAGGAAAACTTTCAGCATTACTTTGATTGATATTATTTGCACCTTATGTATTATTTGGATAGTTGTCAAGGCGTCGCCTAGGCGTCCAGGCGTGATTCCAGGGCCTAGGCGCCTTATGAGTGTTGCCTAGGCAGTCGCCCAGGCTCTTTGGGCGCCGCCTTGGACGCCTTGGGCGCCCAGAATGCCTGGGCGGTCGCCTTGAATCTTATATGTGTTTTTTTTTTCTTTGATCTCTGAATTTGCTTCACAAGATTTATTAGGCTAGACGAGAACAACATTTATCAGATAGTACTTATTTATGACTAATATCATTTAAGTAAATGATTCATTTACTTAAGATATTATTCATAAATAGCAAATACCTCTTATTTGAATCCAATAAAAATAGTTTAAAATTCAAATTCCAGAAGGATAAAAAGTCAACCCTCCAGTTCAAAAACAAAAATCGCATTTTCGGGTGCGGAGGCAATTTTCAACTTCAAAATGCTAGGCTTTTTTCCAAATATAAAAATTCCATAAATCTTATTATAGTAAAACATCACTAAAAACCAAGAGCGCGCCAAAATAATCTCTTGCTTTGATGCCCAAAAAATAATTTACATTCAAACAACTTTTAACAGCATTCGCGTACTTCGAACAAGGTTTGACCGGAGTGTAACTCCTTCATTATAACTCGGATTCAAGCAATCTAGGATTTGTTGGAAAGCTGATTATACTAGCTTAGCAAAGAATTTGAGATTGCTTGAATCCGAAGTATATTAAAGGAGTTACGCTCCGGTAAAATTTGTTAGAAATAAGCAAATGTTAGTCATAAATACGTGTTGCCTACTTAACTCAATTATTTGTTTCTTTGTTGGTTTTCTTATATTAATTAAGCTATGGCTTAAATGTTTATTTATGTAGAATGTTGCATATATATATAAACATTAATATAGCATTAATATTTTAAAAATAAAAAAAATACACTAGGAACGCCTTGGTTGCCTAAGCGGCGCCTTGGTTGCCTAGGCGGCGCCTAGGATGGCCTCAAATGCCTTGGATCGCCTTGTCGCCTTGACAACTATGATTATTTGTTCACGTGGCAAGCTCCACGTGAGGGGGAGATTGGAGATTCTTATCTACTCAAGTTATCAGTTGATGATTATTAGTATTTATTGGTTCGTGTCTACTCATGGAAGAGACATTACTACTACCTTGCTCACGTTGGAGTACCGGAGCCTACTACCATTGCACAAGATGCAACATTTTGTTAATACCAGTTGTCAGGTATCCCTTGTTGCCCGGCTACTTTAAAGAGATCACTCGAATAGCGAACCTCGATTCTTCCCTAACTATATGAAGATCGTAAATTGTTTATATGTGTCCTTTGTTGTCGGGCTACTTTAAAGAAGTCACTCAAATAGCGAACCTCGATTCTTCCCTAACTGTATGAAGATCATGAAGTGCTGCATATGTGTCTCTTGTTCTCAGAAGTTTGATACACGACAACACTATTGAAGGTATTTTACATTGTTTTGCTCCATTGTGGTGGCTCGTTCCAATGCAGAAGCAAAATTTCTAGCAATGGCTTAGGGAATATGTGAACTATTGTGATTGAAGGGATTACTCAAAGACTTAAAAGTCAAGTGTTCTCAATCTATGACTTTGTTTTGTGACAATAAAACAGCCATCAGCATTATTCACGATCCAGTTCAGCACGATAGGACTAAGTATGTTGAGGTAGATTGTCACTTCATCAAAGAAAAGTTTAAAGTGGTCAAATTCAAATTCCACTTGTCAGATCAAAGGATCAGCTGACAGACTTTCTCACTAAAGGTTTACCTAGGAAACCGTTTCACATGATATTGTCCAAGTTGAATATGCATGATATATATGCACCAACTTGAGGGGGAGTGTTGAATTATATAACGGAATGGCATACTTGTAATTTTATATTTTATATTTGTTTATTTGTTTTATTTTCTTTCCTTAGAATCCTAGTCACTCTAGAGTTGGGACTCCTATTCTCTCTAGAATTGTGACTCTTAGTCTCTCTAGAGTTCCTGTTAGTTTGTAATCTTATTCATTATAAATAAGAAGGTTGTGTGGAGAGATAATTAATTTCTCTCCCATTCTCTGATTCAACACATCATTATATGGACTGGGGTTGGTATTACACATATGTAAAAAATACCTATCAAATCTTATTGGTTGCACCCCTTCCTGAGACTTATACCTCAGAGTATGAACCAGACCATAACTCGACATGATATTAGACAGAGTAATATGAATGTAAGAAACATTTTCCTTTTTAATGTTGTTAATTATAGTGTGTTTATGCTTTAAAATTGTGTTATGCATGTTCCTTAATCATTTTTCTGCGTAACTTGTCCCGTATATATGCGTATCCATGCTTATCCACCGTATCCACAATACTATACGATATGTCTCTTAAAATAGCCCGACCGATACGATACTGATACACAATACTTTAATCCTTGGGACTGACACTCTAGTGCTGATTGATCCACCTACAGACTCAAAGATTGCAGTATATATATATATATATATATATATTTTCAATGAATTATATCATTGCATAGTTAAATCATTGATTTAGTAAACTTTGCCTAGTCTGTTTACAGCAAGCTAGCTCATGATTAAGAAGAACAAAAGAGAGGAATTTTCTCTAACCCAACCCTGATAAAGCCTTCTCCTCTATAATGTCAGTTCTATTTTTATGATTTCTTCACAACCTAATCCCTCATATCCCTCTTTCTCAACTGATCAGTACCTTAAACCCCTCTATTCCATTAATCTGTTAGACTTTTAGCCAGCCAAACACTGCTTAGTGAAAGCCCTACCCTGTTCCATTTAAATCCTAAGTTTCTGCAACCCAAGAAATATATCTTTCTAGGTTCAACACTAATATCGTTATTTCAATAATGAAGAAACTCAATTAGGTTACCCAGTTTGAAACTTTTCTACCACATCGTTTTTGGAATAGAGGGAACCAGTAGCTCATCATATTTCAATGGCACCCCAGTGTCGGAAATCTAGTTCTGGAGTCTAAGCTTCTGTCTCAAGGGTAAAGAAAACAATGAACAGGAAATTGGTGAACTGAAAATCCTTTTATCACTAAAAAGATGAATTCAAACACTTTTACTCACTAGGAAATCACATTTTTCTACTGAAAGTATGAATCCAGACACATTTGCTTGATTGGAAATCACATTTGCTAAGATTTGCAGCAATCAATTAAGGATAAACTTTTCCCAAAAAAGAATCTAGGATAAATTGAATAATTAAATGATTTAATCCCCTAGTCAGAAGCATGATAGTTTGGATGATCACCATAAACAGGAAGAATAAGGGGAGATATTTTAAATGCAATGAAAATCAATAAAATGTGAAAATAAAACTTGCAAGATACATCAAAGATGCCTGATAACAAAGCAATTACTTACAAATATAACACAAAGTCTCAAAGTTGATTATTGGGAAAGTACTCAAGGTTGTATAAATGACATTCAGCATTAATATTTTTTGATTTTACACAAGACAGATATACCTGATATTGAATTCAATGCGTAAGAATTCCCCATCCGTACTCTTATCAACAACAACAGATGTAGATGTGCTCACCTTCATATAATCATTCAGTTCCTGAAATATTAAAACAATAGTTTACTTCTAGAGAAACGGAAAACGATCCATGACTGACACCTAAAATTACTCAATGAATTGAGAAGAGAAATAACAATACTTTGAATGACCATCAAAGGGGAAAGTGAGGAAGAAATGCAATAACAGATAAACGTAGGAATCAGTGAAGAGAAAAAGAAAGAAAATGCTAACCAAGAATATGATAATTTCCCAAACAAATAACATACATCAACAAAGAAGTCGATTAAACATGAAAACAGAAGAACCAAAATTATATTAGACTATGATGTAGGTGTGAATCTTGAAGAAAGTGCTAGTGAAACCCACCATTCCAAACAAAAACATCATTGCCAACGCTGCTATTATGGATAATCCTGCACCTGATAGTGATGCTTCCGTCAAATCTCTGGGAATTTTTCTGTAGGTGGAGAAAGTTGGTAAGTACCAAATGGGATTTTGTAATCATACAGGAGCATATGTAACCAACAATCAAACTCCAACGACATTTAGGTCAACAATCAATAGCACATTCAAGCAAGCAGTTGCTTTATAGAGAATGCAGACCAGCTGCATTGGCTTTTAGGAAATAAGCCAGTAAAGCTAATCCACTAGAAAACTGTAGATAAGAGTATTGGGACTCTAAACAACAAAAACCAATGGTTTATCCACAGGGAATAAGGATATGCACATTTATTGCATAATTCATTCTTACGTTCCAATATACATGATCAACCCCATGTCTCAATAGATACCTGTCCTTGCAACAAAGTATGGGCAGAGAGATGCATAAAATCTAGAGATGTTTGATATGGTTCCCCAGGCTGACTTGGCATCCCGTGCGGAACAACCAATTAGCTGGAACTTAAAGTACAACTAGAATGTTTTCAGCCACCATTTCATGAGAACAGTCACCATAAGGGGACCAAGATAAGGCGTGAATAAGATATCGGCACAAAAAATGTGAGGTTTTTTATACAAAGAATTGTACCCTTTTAAAGTGTGCAAGCATCACATTCTGCATAGCTGACATCCCATCAGAATTCTAAACAAGAGTTGTGAGGTGCAAGACCAAGTAAACCAGGAAAATCCAAAAAATATACAACAATAGCTCATGTAAAATTGGCGTATCCTTGTTAAGGCAGGCCGGCCAGTCCCACAGATTGCATTATTTTGCCATGAAAGATTTTGGAATAAATTACCATGGGAAGGATTGCACGTATTGAGGCTTAGAAGCCAAAGTAAAACATTTGAATTAAGTTCTTGAACTGAATCAAACATAATCAGTTAAATATTCAAAACTCATATCCTCCTCCAAATGGAACGGAAATTCCATCCTCGCATAAGTCTGAAGACAAAATCCAGAAATAATAGGCATTTCAACGTAACTAAAAACACAGAAAAAACAAGTAAATCATTGAAATTTTTATTCAGATTTGGATTCCTTAATATAACAGATCTAAGAACAATACTACTAGATACATAATCATTCTCAAAAATCATCGAAATATCATCAGATAGGAAATGAGAACTGAGAACTAAAAGCTGCATCTCTACATCACGGGAAATAAAAATCAAATTTACAAAATAAAAGCAATCTAACCTGTAAAAGTCGACGGATTTGATTTTGTTGGAGGAAAACATGGCTGCAAACTCAGAAGATGCAGCAACAAATTTAATTTTAATACTAAGGGCAAAATCTTCACTGTTCAAGGATGAAAGAAGCAAAGAAATGGTGATTCTCCGACTCTCCGTTATAGTTTTGTCTCATCAATACTTGAAGAATCAACGGCGGATGCGCTTCTCGAATCTCGACTCGTTTTTTTCTTTTATTTGGATTTGGAGGTCCTGTGTGACGTCTACAGGATTTGCTGGATCTTCCTTTCCCGTGCCGTTTTTCATGGAGAGGAACCTCCAATCATGACAGTTAGAATAGCACTTCCGAGCTTTAAGGGGTATTTCTGTAAATAAGAAAATATAATTGATTAGATTGTGATTAGTCGATTACAACTGTTTAGTGTGTTATGAGTCTTATGACGTACGAACCCCTCTTAGAAACGGATTCAAATCGTTTCACCCCGTACTTCAACTTCAGGGAGGATAGAGACGTACCCGTCGGATGACAGACATATGGCTCTCGGAAAAATCCGAGTCCTACATTCAAATCGACACCTAGCCAACAAGCTAAATCGACAAGAGGTGTCGGCTCAAACGTGGGACTTAGATTTTTCTAAGAATCACGTGTCGACTATCTAATGGGGGGCGTCTCCCTCAGTTGAGGGAGGAAAAACTGAGGGAGGAAACAGTTTGGATCCTCCTAGAAACTAACTTAAAATGGGATATGCCATTCGTTGTGCCAAAAGTATGACACGTGGTTAATGTGTAAAGTTCAGATCCCATCATCAAATTATTCCACGTGTCATGTCCAACGACTATATGAACATGTGCTGATGATTTTAGCAAAAACTTTTTTTTTGGACTGGTGAGGTGTTCTCCAACTTTTCTCACTCCTTATCAAGGAGGGATCTGCATCCTCTACTCGAAGGATGTCCCTTTTAGATGGTCGACACGTAGTTTCAGGATAATTCGAACCTTACATCTAAGCCGATAAGGGGTGTCGGCTCAGCTTGTCGATTTAGTATCAATATCGGGGTCGACTCAGACATGGGGCTCAGATTCTTCCGAGAACCATATGTCAACCATCCAACTGGGGCATCCCCGTCCTCTTAGTGGGGAGGAGAGAATGTGAATCCAACAAGGAGGGCCTTGACTGATGTGAGGACAATCTATGGGTCCAATTCCACTCTTCAGTGTTCCAGTAGTTGTAATAGGGATGTTATTCGGATCCACATCGTCTCCCGCCTGGGTTTGGGCGAGAGACTGGGCGGCCCGGATGGATGGCCGCCATGTGGCACTCGAAGGAATCCGAGCCCTCCATCCGAGCCGACCCCCCAGTCGGCTCAGCTTGTTGATTGGGCGGTCGGCTCGGATCCCTCCGAGTGCCACATGGCGGCCATCCATCTGGGCCGTCCAATCTCCCGCCCAAACCCAGGCGGGAGACGATTTCTGTTCATGTTATTCCTTCCCCTTACTTTTAATGCAATAGTTATATTTTTTACCCAAAAAAAAAATATTACTTTCTAATAAGTTTTAACCAAAAATCCAACAAAAATAAATAAATAAATAAAAAGCTGAAGTTTGCAAAGACCATAAAAATGAAAAATTTTACCATTAATCCAAATTGCATATTTGTTTTCCATCCATAAAATGTTGTTTCAATGTCTAAGACTCCTACTACCGCATGGTCTAAGGCAATGATGTAAATGGATTGAAATCAAATCAGATACTATTTTGAATCTGTTTACCAACAACTTTATCCGAATCCGATCCGAAATATGATAGTAGTGGTGGGGAAAAATACGATGAATAGGATCTAAGCCATTCAACAATGATCAAAGAGAGATACGATAAGGGTCATACACGTGGCCCTCATCAAGAAGGCCCTATCATGCACGGGACAATGCAAAGAATTCAACTCAAAATAAAGGCAGCGATTCGATTCGGTCCCTAAGCTTAATATTGGGAGGATTCGATGATAATAAATGAGTCAGTGCATTAATTGCACTATGATAAATGCCCATAAATACGAAAAGAGGAAATTAAATGCATTTCGTGCTGACTAGGCCAGCCACGCCATCTTGTTTAGGAGTGCCACGAAAAAAAGAGTCCCAAATATACTCAAGAAAAGGAAAATAGCGGTTACTGACATCAAATCGGGCCAAGTGACATGGACATACGTGGTCGAAAAGATAAGAACTTTGATATATACTCCACCTTAAGGGGTCGTAAGTCCTCTGAATCTATGAAATAGCTTGATAATGATGCATAGGAAATCGGGGCTAGAGAAAGGAAGCTTGCTCGACAAACTTCATACTTGGGCTATAAATAGCAGAAAAAAGCAAGGGGGAAGAATCCGAATTTTCACTATCTCAAAGTACTTTTACTCTCTCAAATTTCCCCTGGAATCCACTGTTTATCATCTGTGAAGTTTCATTCACCTGTTATACTTAACCTTTTTACTTTGTTATCATCATGAACTGGAAGGGGAAGGTCTCATAGAACTCACGTACCTCAATCCATTATCTCCAAGGAACTTGAGTATCTTATCCCTGAGTTTCATTCTACTTATTGTAAACTATACTTAGGCATTGAAAGGCCCACGGGGTAAAACCCATCCATCTCATTGCATGTTTTTGGTCTGCAGATATGTGGTAGTATCTTATGCACCGGGCGAAATCCAAAGACAACAAGTAGTATAAATCCAAATTCGAATTTGAATCTTAACTGGATATCTAGTTAAACTCCGATTTGAATCCAAAAAAATAGATTTAGAATACAAATTGCAAGAAAAATGTAAGAAAAATCTTAGTTTAAAATAAAAGCATCACCTACCTAAAAAAAAAAAAAGAAACGAAACCTTAAATGGCTATATAAACACTATGGCAATATTCATCTTAACATCTTAACACTACGCTAAACGGAGCAGATGTAATCTGGTCTATTTGCCTGATATAATTCGCTTCTGAATCCGATCCTAGCTATCCAAATTCAAATCTAAATTTGATTGTTCGAATACAGATTCCCCTAAATGGATGCAAATTCGAATTGGATTCGAATTTTTTAACTATCCATTTACATCTTTAATCTGAGGAGGGACAAAATGTATGCAACCTTACCCCCCCCCCCTCCCGGCAACGCAAAGAGACTGTTTTCTTTTTTTGAATCCATGAACCCCAAGTTGTAATATGACAACCTTATTGTCACACAAAGGCTCACCATCTATATTTGTTTTATATCAAGAAAGAAGGGGAAAAAATATATCTGCGATCAAACTTTGACTACAACTACCGTGAAGAGTGATTTAAAGCAAACTGAACACAATAGAATTGACCCCATAACCTCCTGAAACCCGCACTTTTATAGAACCCCAACCAACTAACAAAGCGGTTGTCTTTACAAAAAATAGTTGATGTGATCGGTAGAGTAGATGGGTAAGGATAGTAAAGAGAGTTTTCAAATCCCCGTCTTGCAAATGCCATTATTGTAAAACCCGCACTCCATGAACCCTATCTAAACCTTGTTTCATGTCATAACAGGTCTTCCAATCATCACTGGATCAGACGGGACGAGCGGATGACAACCAGGTATGAAATCGGACCAATCGGACCAATTCAAGTATGAAAAACTTCATACCGGTCAATGGTACCGGTCTATGGTACCGGTCGATGGTCGACCGGTATGTCCTGCGCAGCATGGATCCGGAAACGGATCTCTACGGGTCCCACTTTTCAAATTTCAAACCGAAGGATTTTCCTAATGTTATGAGGCTTCCTAAACCTAACCCTAGTTTATATAAGGACCCTTAAATCTCCTAAAACCTTTTCCATTGATCCTCACAAACCCTATAAAGGAGAAAGAGGTTGAAGAAGGAGAATAAGCTAGGAAGGAGAGGGAAGAGCCATCAGTGCCGTTTGACGAAGAACAAGTTACAGCAACTCAATGGTAAGTGCTCAAACCTTCCTTTACATTATAGGAGGGTTAGTTGTGATTGAATCAATACCATGCAAAGCAAGGTATTAATCTAAACCATGTTTGTCGTCAAACCCTAAATTAGTGGTAAACCCTAGATTCAAGTTCTAGGTTGAAGATCATCGAAACTAGGACTTGAATGGAGTTGAAAACAACTCTAACTCAATGTTCAGACCTAGAATGAATAGGAGAAACCCTAGGATCAATAGAGGATGACCGACGAAAGGCGAGAACCAAGTGTATGGTCTTCCGGAGACATACCGGTCGCACCATATGCGACCGATACTGTGACCGGTACCTCTAGGGGACTGGTCTGTGGGGACCGGCCGACCATACCGGTCGCAGGATTTCCCCACAGTGCTGCGACCGGTGCCTGTGACCGGTCTGCTCTGTGAAAAGTGTTTTTAACTCAGTTGGTTTTTCGACCAACGTAAACCCTAAGAAAACTATTCTAACTAAACCCTAATATCGTGTAGGACCTTGTGATAGCACGTTTGGATACTGTGACGTGGAGCAAGCTATCAAACAAGCGTCAGGTAAGGGAATCGGACATAAATCCTAATAATTAATAATAGTAAAACGTTGTTAATAACTATGATTATGTGGACTGATGTTTGTGCATACTCGCATGTCATCATTTACTTTCAGTTATTATTATTGTTCATGCATACTCGTTATGCTAGGATGTGACTGTTAGGCATGTGATTGTTTTCCTTGGTGTGTGAAATGGGAAGGGTCGAGGGTTTAGGATCATTCCTTACATTAGCACATTTTCGTATCGTTCTATCTTAGCATGCTTGGTGCGAGTAGGGTATCAGGGGGAGGAAGTGGCACTGTGTAAGACACATGTTAAACTATCCGGTTTTACCACCTTGTACCAGGTCTACCTATCATGGTCGAGTCAAGTGGACCAAGTGCGTGAAGAAAATCACAAGACCAGGTATGAATTTGACCCAAAAACAGTAAATTTGAGGATGGGGTCGCATGCCTAAACAGGTAGGGTCGACCCCACCTCAATAGAAATCCAACCCATGACTTTTCAGTTGTAGGGTCGGATGACTTGAGAACCATAGGGTCGACGGGTCCTGCGACCCTACGATCGACCCTATGATGACAGACTGAAACCGTAAATTAGGAAACTTTCTTAATTTCAAGGAGTCCTTTCCTAATCTCGATGAGACTTATTTTGGGAGGTTTTCCTCTATAAATAGGACGTCCCTTAGCCTATTTCACTCCTTTTAAAACCCTAATTGAAAGTGAGAGAAAGAGAAGGAGAAGGAAGAGAAGAAGAGAAGAAGAGAAGGAAAATTTGAGAAAAGACTAAGAAAGAGGAAGAACTTTAGAGAAACCTCTGAATCTCAGCAAACTTCAGGTATGAGTCTAATTCCCTCATAAATTAAGAGTCTAGAATGGAATATGAAGAAGTTAGGATTCGGAGAAACCCAAATCATTTATCCATGGATGAGCTTCGAAGGAATCCATGTAAGCAATCATCATAGGCAATGGAAAGTGTGTAAAAATCATAGTTACGAGTCATAGAACAATATTAGAATGGACCTACGAGACCTCATGATCGATCGCATACCCTCGAAAAGTCCCAGGGAGGATGTGGTCGCACATAGGGTTGATTGATAACCGATCCCATGTCACACCCCAATTCTACACCATTCAGAACGGTGTGATGAACCGCTATAAACCAACGGTTCAACCAGGATCTCTAATAGGCGGTATCCATTAAAAATAAAATCATGCACATCCACAACCATAATCAGAATAAATACACAATAGTGGAAGTCTTATAGTAAATGAACTAAGAACTCTAACTGTAATAATCATAATTAAAATATCAAGTTATGATTGTATCAACTGAGACATAAATAAATAAAATATCAATTACATCCTTTTATAAATTCAAATAAAATTCTAATAGAATAAGCATGAGTTGCACTCGCATGAGGGGTCATGCGTATCCTCTAAGTTTTCAGCTTCCATTGCTGTAACACGCGCATACACCGGAGCACATATAATCTGCAACTGTAGTACCTGCATCATCAACTAAAAATATTCGACGTCGAGAGGGTGAGCACACATCATGGCTCAGTTAGCAAACAAAACGATGCAACAAACATATGCATGCATTCAATTCATATCTTTGGTCTGGTAAATAAGTTTGCAATGTGCTATAAAAAAGATAGGTGGCCAAAGATCACGTTTATTGATACCGCACCTCTATACACGAGTGTGTGAAGCCGTACAAAGGTAACGTTTATTGTCGACCCACATGCACCCACCATGGACAATGTACACACAAAGGTCACGTTTATTGATGTACCCGTTGCCCATACCAACACGTAAGCCCCTGCTGGCGAGGGCTTGCAAACTAGACTCGCAACTAACCAATCCTAATGCCAATCAGTGTATCCAAGGCCTCACCCCAGCATCCATCAATACGTCCATAGAGATAGGGCTAAGGCCCCCCGGCAGAGTCAAAGACTACACGGTCCGAGACCACCTCCCCTCATACCCTATGACGTAATAGTTCTGTTACGGTAATGGCGATACAACGATGTCAGTGGACAAGACTTGAGTTAGAGATAGAACTAGAGTGCTGAGGCCCCGCCTATGACACCTCTCCTTGATACTCACTCGCATCAAACACACCAACCACATACATACATCCACATGCCTATTCCTATCATCATTATCATCATCATGATGTTATAAACAATAAATAAATATGCATGAACAGTAATCATGTTGAATGCATAACAATCATACACGCATAAAATCAATCATGGCATTGGACTCAAGAGTAAAACAGTTTATTATTAAACAATTAGTTTAGGTCGTGTTTCCTCACCTTTACTTGATTGTAGATCATCTTTCAAGCTTTAAGAATCAACTTAATATCACTATTATATCACTAGAAGATCTAATCAAGTCGATAGAGTTTAATTAGAATTAATTCCAATTTTTAAAGCTTGCTATTAACTGGAGGTCGCAGGACGGGTCGTAGGTAAGGTATCAGTTTTCTGCGACCCCTTGTAGTAGGGTCAATGCAAGGGTCGGATGTTCTATCGACCCTGGGAGCGACCACCCCTTTTCTGGACTTTTCGAATACTGGGGGTCGATGCTAGGGTTTGGTAGGGTCGATTCCCAATCGACCCCACGTGCGACCCCCCATGGGTTTAGTCGAGATTTTCATCCTACAGTCCATTCTTTCGTGTTTGGGTCCTATGGTTTGCTTCTATAATTCATTCCATGCATGTTCTATAGTTTAGAACTATAGTTTATTCACCTACATGGTTTTAATGATCTCCTCCATGGTTTCCATTGAAACCTAACCATGGATGGATGATTTGGGTTTCTCCTAGATCATACCCTCTTCACTATCTACTCTAAGGTCTTAAGAAATTCATGGAGATAGTATCCATACCTGAGAAGTAGACTTGTTTCTCTGAAACCTCCTCTTTGGTCTTCTTCTCCACTTTCCTTCTCTTTCTCATTCTCTTCTCTTTCTCTCAATCCAATTAGGGTTCTAAAAGGAGTGAAAGAGGCTTAGGGACGTCCTATTTATAGAATAGAAACTCCCAAAATAAGTCCCACTGAGATTAGGAAAGAATCCCATTGAAATTTAGAAAGTTTTCAAATCACGATTTCTGTCGGCAGACTAGGGGTCGATGAGGGGGTCGGAGATCCCGTCGACCCCTGGTTCTAAGTTGTCCGACCCCTGGTTAGAAACTCAGGGTCTGACTTTTATATTGGGGGGTCCGACCCTGCCTAGCTGGGTGTGCGACCCTCCCCCCTATTTTAGTATTTTTGGGTCAATTTAATACCTGGGATCGTTATCTCCTTCACGCACTTGGTCCATTTAGCTCGACCATGATGGGTAGACCTGGTTCAAGGTGGTAAGACCGGGTTAGTTCGATACGAGTCTTACAATATGTCTCCTGGGCGGAGGTACAGTTTTATCAGGACACGGCTCCTAGTCAGAGGTATAATCTTATTGGGTTACATCTCCTGGTCGGAGTCCAGAATCCGAAGGCAATTAGGTTATGTCGTAGGAGTCATTCTCTTAGTACAGCACGATGCTGACCAGAACAGCCATATGACCACTCATATGGTGACACTTGTCACTCTTATTATTGACCGACTTAGCTTCCTTGGCTACTGTCTCATACTCCTACTCGGAGTCTACAACCTGGGCGTCCCTCAAGGCGATACCTGACAGTCCTATTGGCGATCTACCTCCCAGTATCCTGGTGCCTCCATGCTTCTTCCCAATCTTTATAAGTAGAGGGGGATCCCCTCAAGTAAACTCTCTCATTATTCTCATTATTCACCCGCATTCTCTCTCTTACGCTCAAACTCTCTTTTCATTCCCCATCTTCTCTAAACTGGAGATAGCTTTCGGCTATCTCTTGACTGTTTACATTGAGAATCTGACTTAGACAACAAAGTGTACTCAGGCTTAGTCGCCCAATTCCCTTGTCTAATCTTTGTGATTGTAGATTATCCGGATCGTAGACCGACGGGACGATTTCCAACCGTAACAATGGTAAATGAAGTAAAAACCCAAACCAAAATTGAACTGTTTACTAAACCACTTGTCAATTGCAATGTAAACGAATCAAGTCGATTTCGAGAAATGGTTTTGATGCATTTCCGACACCCTTAGTGTAAGAGAAATAGAAAGCCAAACATCCTACCGACTGGTGGGCAAAAACCAACATAATAAATTCATGCTTATCAAAAAACCTGACTCCAAGCCCCGCTCTACATGGCTAAGTCCAAACCAGCAAGCTCACTGGGTCTGAGAATAGGCAGTCCAAGGTACGTGGTGGGCCTATAATCTCAAACTTAAGCCCATCAAACTATAAAACAAGTAAATGACGCCTTACCCAATGGTTCTCTAAAAAAAATCCTTGGTCAGTTTTGGACCTTAGGCTCTTTTTGGTATGTCATTATAGAATTAATTTTATAATATATTATGATATATTTAGTTATTTGGTATGATTTGTAGTATTTATTTATATGTAAAATAAATTGATATAATCTAATTAAAATCTACAAATAGGTTAGAATCAAGGTATTTATCATTATTTTGATAATCTATTATTACTTCTTTATGTTTAGTGGTATTAGAAGATTATTATTTATGCCTCATAATTTATTCTCATAAGCGATTTATTATAAATAACTCATAAACATAAAATGAATAAATTTCAGTTACCCCCCATAATAGTTTCGAAACATCACCTACCACCCATACTTTTCAAAAAAATCAATTACACCCAAGTAATTGACGTAGGTGACGAAAATGAGTGTAGACAGTTTTAGCCTTTATGTTTTTAATTGAAAATTTTTAAAAATTAAAAAAATTACTAAAATAACCCTGATCATTTCGGTTTTATAAACAGCCCAATCCTCTTAGGGTTGGACTCTCCTCCTCTACTAAGAATTGCTCCTGTTCTCCTCTTTGAAGAAAAACCTACGATTGCCATAGCTGAAGTCCGATTTTGTTGCAACAGCTGCTGAAACTTCTCCGGCCACCGGTTGATAGGTAAGTTAAGTTATCCCCTTAATCCCCTCTCATTCCTTTCCTCTCTCCCTCCCTCATTGTTTTGCCCTCTTTCTTTTCCTTCGTTGTTTTCCCATACCGAAAGATCAAGAGATCAATTCGAGAAGAATTGGAAGACGATATAAATGATTTGCGCAAAGAAATTCAGGACTTAAAAAATCCAAGAACCAACAACCCAAAGAACTTGGGGACTTGAAAAAATCCCACAGCCCAGGTCGACGGATCAAGAACCAGATCTGAATTCCTTTTAGTCGTTTCGATTATCATCGTCATTGTTGTGAACGGCCGGCCATTGAGGAGGATGAAGAGGATGAAGAGAACCAGATCTGATTTCCACATCTCCTCACATAGCAGATCGTTTCCAGAAGATTCAAAAACAGCAGCAACCTGGAAACAAGAGAAAAAAAAAGATTTTGCTCGAAAAATTGTCTCGATTTTGATTTAACAGAAGGAAGTTTTTCCTCTCTGATACAAAGGCAGAGAATCTAGTTCAGATTGGCAGCAGCAAAATAGAATTGGAAAATCAGGTTTAGAATATGGAAAACAGACCAATACTAAATTAAAACAGCATATAAGATCGTCGAAATCAAATCTAAATCTGCAAATCCGAGAAAAACTAAACCCCATCAGTAATCAGTAACCTTGTTACAACAACAATCATTCAGTAAAATCCCAAACCCGAGAGCAAGTAGGTTGAAAAAGCAAAACCAAAGAGCAGATCTATGACAATTTCGATGAAGCATGGATGGAATTGAAAACAGATCTGCCAATAAACTAAAACAGAATAACTTACTTGTTTAATGGAGAAGACCACTGCGTCTTCGTCGGCGGAGACTATCGAAGAAAGTTTCCTCTGCTTTCTTCCGTTGAAGTCGGGCTTACCATTAGGGGTTTAGGGTCAGTTTTCATTTTCTTTTTTTTTATTTTGCTAAGAGGGTCAGTTAACTGAGTGAGGGTAAAAAAATCTTTCAACTTATCTATTAGGGTATTATAGTCCAATTAAAATTCGTTTTTGATGACATCAACAACTAACGAGATTGGTTAGACGGAATGAACCTATTTGATTAACGGTGGTAAACGTATGGGTGGTAGTTGATGTTTTTTTGAAAAATGTGGGTGGTAGGTGATGTTTCAAAACTATTTTGGGGGGTAGATGAAATTTATTCTAAATATAAACTATACCAAAGAAAGCCTTAACTGAGCTTTCATGCAAGTTCTTTTTTAGAACTAACCTGCTACATGGGCAAATTTTATCCATTCTCTATGAGTCAAAAAAAAATTAAATTTGTCCAATAGGCAGGAGGTCCTGAGTAAAAGAGGGCTTCCATCCAAATTTTAATGTATTATTTTTTAGGGAAGAAGATCCACACGCCAACAATGTGGGGATGCTTTCCCGAGCCCTCTCATATCTTTCACACTCTCCTTTTTAACCATGTAGGTCCTTTGTGACAAAATTGATTCTCTTACCCCGATTGGCTCCTTTTCATTTAATTAAACAAAAACCCTTACCCCTAACAACATCTCACTTAAGCTTTGGTTATTCATTTTTTCATCTAGGAATGAATCGACGACTCCGCCGTTCAAATGGAGTGCAATTATCGGTAACTATATCGAGCCAAAAAGATTGAGAAACTATGGGTGTTGTTCTTTTGATTGCTTCTTCATATCATCAGCATCAGCCAACTTTGAGTGTTTTTCACTAATTTCTATTTGAAAGTTTTTCTGGTCTGGCCCTAAAGTAAGGAGATCCATGGTATGGAGTATCTCACCCCAAAAACATGTACATTCTTGTATTTGAGGTTTCTATAATACCCCTCTCCTTTATCCAACCACTTAGAAAAACCCTTTTTTGAAAACCATTCCCCTCGAGAACCCCTCCCCAACTTTTATTCTAGTAGAAAATGAAAATATATTCTTAAAGGCTGCATTTGGTATGTAATCTATGTCAAGATTACAATCTGAGCTAACAAAAACAATATTTGGTATTCATTCTCTTTCTTGAATTATGGAATATGTCAGGGAATGTGTTATATATATAACCCACCATGCATTTTGAGCACAGAATGGACATGCCTTCCTCTTTAGTCTATTCTCATCTTATTTTATGACTGCATTCTTAATATGAAAATGCATACTTAACACAGTTTTAATTTCCTTTGATGCATTCCAATCAACATGTTAATTCAGATCTGATCCAGTTTAAAGGTTGCATCTTAACAAACTTGCATTTAAAGGAGCCAGAAAACAAACAACAGAATATATCTATCTATATTTAATCCAAAAAAATCCAGTCCAAAAGTTTGAGTCATAGTCATTGAAAAATTCCAACATGACATCCTAACTACTTGAATGAACAAAATGGAAGGTTAATATCTGACAAAGACACACCACCGGACCATAGCCTTATATTTTTCAATGACCCTAGCAACTAGCAACTACCAGCAACCAAAAGGAATCAACTAAGCTTATGTCATGTGTATAAATGTTTACTTATATAATCTTATTATTTAATAAATCATTTGGATGAGGCATATATGACATTGTGAATTTTAAATATTTCATCTATCATTGTATATCCATGGTCATCTTTAGCCTGTATGATGTTTCTGAAATCTTTAAAAAAAAAATCTAAAATAGGATTGAAAAATAAAAATTATTCCATACCAAGCACATACTTATGCATGTAAAGTTGTAAACCAAATGGCAAGAGAACTGTTCGGAGTTTAGTCCCATATACCGATTACTAAATAATCTATCGCCCCGTTATACACCTAGGAGTGACAGGAGTCCTATAGTTCTAACTACCATTTTAAACTTTTGGAATGGATTTTTACATGGTATCAAAGTGGATTTTCATCGTTTCCAGTCTTTACGCGTTGAAGAATGTTGAGAGTTTAGTGTCACACCAACTACTAAATAATCTACTACTCCTTATACACACGAGAGTTCTTTCACCTATCAGTTCAAACTTTTGAGATGAAAGCTTTACAAAAACAAATAGATATGTATTTCAATATTTCATATATGCATTCAGTAGACAAGCCAGAAAGTAAACTCTTGACTGTCTATGTATAGCTTACTACTAATTAATTATATTGATCACACAGTAGTCATCTGATCCTCAATTATTGAAGTCATTAGTCTTCACTCTTTTTTTCTTAGGATCATAATAGTTTCCTATATTTTAATTGCATCAGATTTCTAAGTTGGTCTGTGATTCTTACTGAGGTGGATTAAGTTTTGATTTTCAGTGGAGAGTTTGATTATCTTAGAATAGGGCAAGATCAGTTCAGAGATAAAAATGTTTTGTTTCATGGAAGGCTAACTAACTCTGAGACTCTAGATTTTTTTTTTTTTTTGATAAGCATGCCAAAAAGAAAAAAAAAAAGATAATTGTAGCAATCATTTGAATGTAGCCAATGATTGGCTGAACTTAGGCCATTCCTCGTTCATTCTTCTTAGCTACCATCTATATTTGTTTTATAGTTTTTTGTTTTTATAGATAGGATGCAAAGATACTCAAACAGCCTTGCTAAAGATATGGGTATTATTACAATAGGGTTTTTTTTTATATGATTTTATGCTAGTTTATTTTGTATGAGACTTTTCTTTAATGTGGATGCTTGGAGGCCGGCCTATATAAATTTGTGTATAAGAAGCCGGCCTATATAAATTTGTGGACAAAATTTTGTATGCAGGGACATATTTTCTGTTTATAAAATATTTGTATTGTAAGAAAACCCATGTGCCATGTTTAATAAACAACTAAATGATCAAAACACCATTCTTGCATGCGTGCTCACGCACATAAACGGTTCAGTTTCCAATCATTCATGTCCATATATATAAATAGAAAAAGATTGAAAAAAACAATTAATATTGAGCCTGCCATGTGATGATGATCGAGATAGAAGGTGAAGATTTCTAATATATCTATTTAATTTTAGTTTTAACTTAAGGGATTAGCTCAGTTGAAAAGGGCTAACACTTCACAACTAAGAGATATGAATTTGACCTTCCTAGAACTAGCGTATTTATCCAAACAAAAAGGGGTATTACCGGACTTTGTAAATGAAAGGCATGATTTTGTCCATTTTCAGGATAGATGTTGATTTACTAGGACCTAGATCCTCTCCTGTTATCGATCGAACGGACTGGGATGTTTTGCATGGAAGTCGATGCATCTCAGTCCGTCTGATGGATGACTGTCGGACTGAACGATGTAAGATGATCTTTTTTCGATAGACTATGGTGTTGGATACCTGTTCTACCGACAAAATGCTTAAATTCAAAATCACTTATTTTACATATGAAAAAACAAAAACTAATTTCCCTGTGTAGTTTGGATGGTTATGGTTAGCTAGTCCCTGTTTTTATTTCTATGATGTCTCATCTAGTCTAATTCAATAAATATCCCATCCATTCAATTTCTCATTCAGATGCATTTTCTAATGTATATTTTATCACAAATAAAATATATAATGCTGTTCATTAATTGAAATTTTCATGGTGAGATAGAACTTCCACCTAAACTAAGTAAATTTTTCTTAAAATTTTAGAAGGTTTCATCACTAAGAACTTGTCCTCTTATTTACTCTTAGATTTGTTGACTTTCATATAAAATTTTTGGGAAAGGTTTTCTGTCTCGCTGTGTGAATTTTGCATCAATATAGGAGCCAATGGGACTGCTTGCATAAGCATCCTCCATCTATGAGGATGAGGTTGTCATTTCATCCCTCTTATGTCTGGACACAGGAGTCATGGTTTTAGGAATTGGTATCGTATCAGTTTTATCAACCAATTTGTTTTGGTTTCAGTCGTGAACTATACAGATAAGTGACTGAAACAATATTGTTTTGCTGAATCGATAAAGGGATCGATATCGGACCAATATATAACCAATATAGGCCAATATTAACCGACACATGACCGATACCGACCACTACCTAATCATATTAAAAAGGTATGGCACACCAGCATATGCTCGATACATGATCAATACTAATCAATACCTGTATCTAATACCAATATCAATACCCATTCAGATATGATGAACTAAATCCATGGTAGAGTACACTCCCGGACATGGATTTTTTTTCCATAATTTTTTCTTCTTTTAAAAACATCAACAACAGAAGAGCAATGGTCTTGAAGATGGATTGCTGCTGGATGTTTTAAAATCTCAAGATTCCTTTTTCACCCCTTTGTTATTTTAATATACAATAGAATAGAATGTTCTTAAAACTTAATAGATCAAAACAAGGCCATAGCTTTTCATCTGTACTGACCAGCCTTCAAGTCTGCACATGGAGGGGCCTTAATTACATGCTAGTAGTTCCTGACTATTTAAATTTAAAGTCTTTTGCCTGCAATAGCCAGACAAGATGTGATACTTGTACTTTTTTATTGGCAATTTGCTCATTGTTTCCGTTATGTGTTTATCATTCAGTTATGATTCTCATACCCACTTGTATATGTTTTTATAGAAAACAATTGATTATTTATATTATCTTGTTAAAACTTATGGTGGGGGGAATATGCATGAATAAAGATTAATTATCCATGGTATTATTCTTCTTCCCTCTAATCAAAATGATAACATTAAGGCTTTGTTTGTTATGTTATAAAATTTTATATATTATAAAAAAAATTTCTTTTATATAAAATTTTTCAATATTTTCATTGGCTTTTATTATATTTTTCATTACAAGCAGTGAGAAATCCTATTTTATAAGAAAATTTTCTTTTTCCATATTTTCTCAATTTTTATTTGCATAGTGAACATCATAGTTTCAATTTTCCTCTACTCTGAGAGCCTTTAAATTCCTGGAGAATAGCCATAATATATCTATACGGAGATTATCAATATAGGTTCTGTTTGTTTTGATGTAAAATTTTTCCTATAATATTTTATATGTAAAAAAAAAAAAATCAATGTTTGTTTCTAATAAAGAAAAAAAGAAAAAAAAGATGATATTCATTTTCCTTTCCCTTAGAAATCATTATATTTTTCTTATTGGAAACAAACATGGAAAATATTTTTTACATATAAATTTTACACGTAAATTTTTACATCAAAACAAACGAAGCCATAAGAAAGAGATTTCATAAGTTTGTTTAAATCTGATGAAACAGTAGATGTAGTGGATGAACCAAACCAATTATATTTTCTAGTGGAAAACCGTTTGATAGTGATTTGTTTTAGATGTTTTTGTGTGTTGTAAAGGGGGAAAAAATCAACAAAACTTGTATTGGTGGTCCAAGATGTATATTACCAAAATAATTCAATCAATTTCAACAAACACTTGCCTAAGAATTGTCTTTAACTTTCTGTCTTGCACACATTCTAACCCACCCTCTATAACTAATTTTTTTTCCACCAAATTTCTTACTTATCACATAGTGTTTTAGTAGTCAAAAAACTGTGTTGAAGACTAAAGGACATACTCAATGTACGCAGTTTTACCCCCCACTTCACAAAGAGATGACTCTTTCCAAACTGCAAACAATTAAAAAAAAAAAAACGACTTGAAAATTTTTAACATAATTTCGTACATGGAAAAAAGATTACAAGATATGCACAGTGGGGGAGAGAAGATTCTTCATTCAAGTAGGTCTGAGGAGACTCGAAAATTTTTAACATAATTTTAAACAGCTTTGGTGACTAAAGGATGTATTAGTGCACCAAGTTTCCACCACTACAAGGTTTGAGGAGGGACTTATGTACACAATCTTACCCGGCCTCACAAAGAGTGGCTGGTTCGAGTCCACTAATGATAAAAAAAAAAAAAAAAAAAAAAAAAAAAAAGGAGAATGACGACTTGAAATTTTATACATGGAAAAGTATTACAAGATATGCACAGGGGGGCCGGAGGGGAGATTTTTCATTCAAGTAGAGAGAGAGAGGCTTGTGTGTTTAATAGTTTGATGGAATTATCCGAGGTAGTTCATTATCATGGACACAGGAACCAAGCAAAGCCCCCTTTTCTTCAGTTCTGTACCATTAATGAGACCCAATTCATTTCTCTCATCGATCTGCTTACCTCCCTTCCCCTGAAAAGATATAAGAACCAGAAAGATTTGATGAGCAACATAATCTAAAATTCTAAGAACAAAAAAACTGATCTAATAAAGGGAAATTAAAACTCACCTGAGAGCTGCCTATATTGTCATCTCTCTTTCTTCTGTTCATATGCAACCGACTTAATTCACTAACCTATTGACAGAAAATCAAAAAGTTTCATCTCTAAAACAAAAACCCAGAAAGATTTTCATTTTCTCTTGAGGGGTTAGAAAAGCATATATAGATTTATCTCTACCTTGGGACTATTGCAAGGAGAACTGGCAGTGTCCTCCAAATCATCATCATCCAAAACTTTTCTGATTCTCTTCTTCTTGCAGCCCTGCTCTGTGCCGATCATTGGAGAATTCCCAATAACTTGATTATCAGAGAACTTATATACAGCACAAGAAGCAGCATCAGAAACCAAAGAACAGGTCCCATAATCATTAGAACAGCAAGTGTTCTCTCTATTTTCATTTAAGAAGTCCTCAAAATATTCAGTCCAGCCACTTTCCTCAGGGTAATCAGTTCCTTCTTCCTTGAAAGATATAGCTTCATTAACAGGAGACATCCTTGAATCTTCCATATCAATCAAACAAGATCAAAAGTGAAGAAGAAAATGAAAACAGTTTTTGCAGGTTTAGGGGAGAGAAGAGGAGATATATATATATATATATATATATATATATATATATATATATATATATATATATATATATAACAGATAACCATTAGAATAAAGTTAGAGAAAAGAAAAAGAATAGAAAAGAAACCATTAGAATCTTTAATGTGGGCCAGGAGGAGTTGGGGGACTTGGTAAAGCTAATTCACTAGTAACAAACAAAAAATGGAACTGAGAGAAGGAGAAAGATAACGTGCAAGAAGAAAGAAAAGTGAAGACAAATAAGATGAGATTTTGACCTTTGTGGCCCAAAAATTGATTTTCAAAATTGCTTTTATTTTACTTACCTAAACCCATTAATGACTTATGACTCAGTATCCCTTGACAGACCTTTAGACCTTTTCTTTGTATTTTGTTTTCTCATGAGAATTTTAGTTTCTTTTTTTATTTTTTTGATAAAAGAATTTTAGTTTCTCATTCTGTAGGAACTTGGAAAAAGGATTTTCTTCTCCTTTTTTCTCAATTAAATAACTTTTTTTTCTGATAAATAAAACTGGTTGCACATAGACACATACCCATGGAGTCAAAGGTTTTAGTTCCAAGTATATCGGATACAGTATTGGTTCGGATCAGGTACAGAGCCAATGACATATATATGATCGATGCTTGATAAAAAATGAAAAAAAAGAAAAGTATCAATATCGGATTAGGGTTGGTCACTGTTGAAATGAAACGAAACGAATCAACTAATCCAATACCAATACCTTCAACTATGCATATGAGTGTCACATCTAAGACGCTTAACCATCATATTTAGCTGCTTAAGTTAGTAATTAGAACTTTCTGAAGCATTTCTAATATTGTTATTTAATGGGTTGGTAGGAGAACTGATTCTGATAGGTTAATATGGAGAGGATGGTGGATACCATGTATCATCAAATAATTAAGACAATTGAACTGTAAAAATAAATAAATAAATAAATAACTACAAACATTTGTTATACATGACACATCCTTGAATGCCACATCAACATACTCTATATTACCATTCTCTTTGTCACATCGTTTGTTCATTTTCTTTTTTTTCTTTTATTTTCCTCGATCTCCACATACATTAATTTTATATTTATTATAGAATTAAAATAATATGATTATGACATGAAATTTAAGAAAATTAAAGAAAAGTAATTTTCCTTTGATAGTAAGCTTAAGATAATGACAAACAAAAGTACATTAAAAGAATAAGATGATGGTTTTCGTACACAAGCCGTATATGTATATGATCAAGGTATCAGCCATTCATTTAATAAAGAAGGGATAATTTTGAGGATACACTTCTCATCGAGCAATTGAAAATATGTGACTATGTACATACACGGCTGTATAGAAACTTTTTGCCAAAGAATAATATGATGATAAATAAAAGTGATCAATATTAATGGTAATATTCTTATATTATAGTATTACAATAATATTATACTGACTAAGAAAGAAAAATGCGAGAAAATATAATGTGTACACCTATAAACGATTTATTAAATGTTGCTTATCCTCAAGAGTGCCACATCAACCAATTCTATATTAACCATCCTCTTTGTCATGTATCGTTTCATTTTGTTTTATTTTCTTTTAATTTCCACCATCTCCACATATGTTAAATTTATATTCATGGAGAAAGTTTGGTTGATGTGTCCCTTGATTAAAGAGGGGCATGGTTTGGAGCATCTCACCTTCGAAAAGATGTAAAACGCTCCACGATTCTCATAATATAATCCCCTTTATCTAACCATCCGCAAAAACCTCCCTTTTGAAAACAGTTCTCCCAATAAATCCTCCCCCTATTTTATTATAATATTAAAATAATATGATTAAGATATGAAATTTAAGAAAATGAAAAATATAGTAATTAATTTTTCCTTTAAATAGCAACATTTAGATGACCACTAAAAAAGTATATTAAAAGAATAAGGTATGATAAATATATATGACGAAGAATAAAAGTGATAAAGGTGATATTCTTATATTATAGTATTGTAATAATATTATAGTGATTAAGGAAAAGAAAAAAGGACAAAATATAATGTGTATAAATATGAACAATTTGTTAAACCTTGCTTATCCTCAAGAATGCCACAACAACAAACTCTATATTACCATTCTCTTTGTCACATCGTTTGTTCATTTTGCTTTAATTTCTTTTAATCTCCTACATCTCCATCTACATTAAATTTATATTTATTATAGTATTAAAATAATATGATTACGATATGAAATTTAAGAAAATAAAGAGAGTAATTTTGTTTTAATATTATAAACATTAAGATTGCGACCACAAAAAATTATATTAAAAGAATAATTTGATACATAAATGATAAAGAATAAAAGTGAATATTAATGGTAGTATTCTTATAAAAGTAAAACTGAATAGAAAGAAAAAAAAAAAGAAAAAAAAAAAGAAAAACATATAATGTGTACAACTACAAACAATTTGTTAAACATGGCTCATCCTCGAGACTGCCACTTCAAGCTACTCTCTAAACCATTATCCTTGTCACATGGTTTGTTCATTTTCGTCCGTCTCCAAATACATTAAGTTTTTGGGAAAAGGTTGAAACGCGTGTTTTTCTGAAATTTTTATAATGCATTGCGGAGCCAAGGAGTGTTTTCCCTCTATTTTGCGAGGAGAAGGTTTGTTGTGCGTGACTATTGGGATTGGGTCATATTCGGTCCAATCTCATGGGAGTGTTTGGAGTTAATCTCATGTGAAAATTATGAATCTATATGGAAGTGAATTTTCTTTATTTGAAAATTGAATTTGAAATTTGAAATTTCAAAATTCCTTTTAAGTGAGTTGATGGAAAATAGAAACTCTTACATTGGAAATAATAAATAGGAGTTATTTCTTTCAAAGAAAGAAAGAGATTTAGTAGGAATTGATATGGAATGTGAGATCTCACTTTTGAAGGAGCCATTGATGTTGCTTTGAAGCTCTCTTTGGGATTTCTCTTGGAGAAGAAGAAATGCGGTTTTTTCATCAAAGGTAGATCGGAAAAGCAACGTGTGTTTTTTAGTGGTTTTTTTCAATCGATTGAAAGATTGTTTGAGAGCTTTTAGAAGTTGAGAAAGTATCATTAATGGTGGTTGAGAGGTAATCTTGTATTCCTTTAAGTTATTTGTCTGTGTTATATTCTCTTGTGATCTTCAAGCTTTGATAAAAAGTTTGAAAAGATCAAATCTTGTAATCTCATTATCATTATAGTGAAAGTTTTTTATTGGACTAGGTCACGTGGTTTTTTCCTTTCACATTAAAGAGTTTTCCATGTAAAAAATATTGTTGTTGTGGTTGTGCTTTGTAGATTGCTTATTTATTTTTTTCATTTTATTTCTTGGTTTAATATCTTTGATTCACACATAGACGAGAAATATTCGGTTCCTAACAATGACTTTGGCTGTCTGCCAATCATGCTAATTTCCTAAAAAAATCAATGGTGAGGTGCGTTGAAGCGTGACTTATCTATTATCAGCTCATCATGCTAATAATAAGTCTCAATGAACTTTATTATAGCGGATTAGGTGAGGGGTGTTGAAGTGTGACTTTGTGCGAAAATCATCGGTTAAAAAAAGGGAACACATTGCAACGTGTTGAGACAGCATCTCTATAGAATGTGTTGTTACCGGGCACCCTTAAATTTATGATATAAAATGATAAAAATTAAAAATGATAGTACTATCCTTTGATAGCAACATCAAGATAATGAAAACAAATTTACTATATATAAAGAATAATAGGATACATAATGATAAAAGAATAAAAGTGAATATTAATGGCAATATTCTTATATAAAATAATATAATAGTGATTAAAAATAAAACAAAATGGAAACAATAAATTTCTAAAAATTAACTTGTCTCGTACGTTTTTCCTGATGGATTTATTTGAACTATCTCTCAATTTTTTTTTTATTAATTTCATTATTCATGGTATAATTTTTATCCCACATTTTTCCCATAATTAATTAGCTTCTAACCAACCATGTGTTTCATAAAGCTCAAATCAATTAGTTTAATACTAAAAAGCAATGATTCTTCTTTGCAACCATTTACATGTTGATTCTGGCTACAGTACTCCACTATATAAAAGACATTGTCATTGAAGATACAACCTAGAAGAACATAAGATACATTATAATTAACAAAAGAAGGGGAAACAATGAATAGTCTAATTAAGCTATATGTTAACAATAAAGAAGGGAAATGTTAATATTTTTTGAAACTCTTGAAAGAATATTTATGAATTAAATCTTTAATCTCGTGTAAAACAACATATAATGTTCAACTCAACTTTACATTGAATTCATGTTTTAGAAAGTTATGGATATAAAATATGTAGACTAATGGTATAGAGAAGTTAATATATATAACATTTGATCTCTTCTACTTGTTGACGTTACAAGATCTTGTTGTCTAATCCCATGGGCTGAATTAATTCACAAAAGAGCATACTTTTCTTCAACTTCAAGATGCTTAAATTTAATGAGTTGCTCCACTTGACTCAAACTATGTTTTACACATAAAATATAATATTTTAGCGGCAAGAAAGATAAGTCTCACAAACAGATGACATTGCAATTCTTCAACACCTAGATCTCTGTCCCGTGGCACATTACTTGTCAAAGTTGAGCTTTAATTTAATCATGTAGTTCACTTTGTATTGTATTTTTTTATTCATATTTTCACATTAGAATTTTTCAAACATATACATCTCTTTTTTTTTTGGCTAAAAATCAGAGAACTTTATTAAAACCAAAATGAATAAATAGTACAGACCACTAGAAACCACACCTCGTCTACGACAATGCTAGCAGGGAAAGAAAATATACTAAGTAAAACGGAAGTGAGGACGCTCAAACATATGCATCTTTTCACCATTCCTTTATGGACATTTGGTAGTGTCAATTTGGGTTCAAACTTGTCATATGAATAACTGAAGGTGAAACTTATATATCGTTAAAATTTGAGTCCAATCCGATTTTTCATGTGTTAGATAATACTTATTAAAACCAAAACCAGCTGAAATTCACAACATTTTAAGGTGTCAATCATATTGTAATGCTATTTACAAGTAATAATATATTTCTTTTAGACCATGTTTGTTTTGTTGTAAGTTTTTTTTTTTTTTTCTACAAATAATATTTTATATTAAAATTTTCTATTTTTTTATGCATTAAAATAAGTAATGAAAAATCTTATATTATAGAAAAATTTTCTTATTCTATCATTTTACATGAAAACAAACACAACATTAGTGTTATTTTCCAAAAAATTTAGCTTGAAAAATTCTAAGCTTGAGAAGAGTTCATGAGCCTATGGCTTGTGGTGATGTAACAGAAATATGCTTTTGGGTACCTGGTCAAGGTAGGGTCTCTCTTAATTGTCTTGGCGCACCAAGTCCACAACCCCTTTGAAAGTTGAAACTTCAAAGGATTCAAACCAAACCATGGTTCAATCATTGGATGGACTGACTTAGTTGCAGAAAAGAAATTAATAAAAAAAGTATTTTAGTAATAAAAGAAGTTCAATACTTTGACCATCACATAGTTGATTCTTTGAATTTACTAGTGATAGGTATTATCTGACATGTTGCATATGATTGGGCGGTATCAGTCCTTGTTTGAATTTAAATCTTTGTCAGCACTAATTTATCTTCCAATCTCCAGAAAAAAAAAGATTGTATATTTTTTTGGCATACTTGGATTTCTCATTAACTGGTGAAATCCAAATTTGGGATTCTAATTTTATTTTATTTTTCGGTAAAATTTTGGGATTCTAATTCAATCATGGCCTAGCTATCAGTATTACTCATTTAACCTTGTCTTTATAATAGTTCAAGAAAATGATTTTAACCTTTTCGTTTTTTTACTTGATTTGGGTCCAAACTTGACACTTACTCGTGTTGTTGAAATTTGGGCATCAACTGATCCATCATGTAACAAATATTTCTTCGGTTATACTATGGAGCGCAACAATTAAAACATGCCGTGGCCTTCCCTTTTCCCTTTTTAAATTCCCATGATGGGTCACTGTTAGATTAGGTTTGGCCCTTCTTTCTTTATGAATTTAAGTTTGGTCATTATCAATTATATTTCTATAACCAAACGGGATTAAGATTTAGCTGGTGAGTATATTACTCTCAGCCCAATCAATTGCACATTTTCACAAAAACTCTGTTTGTTTCCATTTAAAATGGTGGAAAAAGAAAAAAAATTTCCAAGAAAATAAGATATTCCGTTTTTTGTTTTAATGCATATAAGGGAAATACAAAGAAAGAGATTAAAAAAGTAAGACAATTCTTATGTAAAATATCATTTGCATAGAAATTTTTTCAACGAAACAAACAAGGCCAAAAGGATTCAAGCTACACACGAAGACTTAAGAAGCAAGGATGTTGATTATCACTTTGAGCTCGATCAGGTAACTGATGGATGATGAACATTTATCATTGTATTCTACTATTATGTGGTTGCTTAAGTCTCTTATGCTTTGTATATATATATATATATATATATATATATATATATATATATATATATATATATATATATATATATTTCTGATTGCAGCAAAACTAGGTTTAGAATGAGTAATGCGACTTCATGTTGTCTCAGCAAACAGAGGGAAGCGATGTACCACACAATGGAAGTGGCAGCTGACAGGTTAACGGGCACTGGTGTAAATCCATGGATATATACCACCCAGCCGGATGTATGTACATTATATCCATTGTCTCCCTTCCTGGCCTTTCTTGGACGTCCATTTCTACATCTGATCCCACATTGAGCATTGTAACACCCTCAAATATATATATATATCCAAAGTAGACCAAAAATGGAGAAAATGTCAAGCTATTACCTTATATAGAACGTGGAACTTACTAAGAACTAGAGTCAATGGATTTGCTGTCCTCACTTGGCTTGTCAGTTAGAGAATCTTACACTGAAAGTTCGAAACCGCCCAAACGAGGCCTACCCAAAAGAGATTAAAAAAAAGAAGGAAAAAGATATGCCGGCCAAATCTGATATATATCTTGGAGTACTTGCACATTAGTGACTCCCTTTCATAACTCACCAGTTCTCCATTGTAGCAGACCACAAACTTAGAGAGATGTTCATGTCCTGAGTTTCCTGACCCTTGCCTTGTTGATGTTGTACTGACCCTTGCCTTGTGACCCTTTCCTTGTTGATGTTGTACTCTAACAACAACTAATTAACATCCAAACAGTCATTTTCCTTCTGTAATTTAAGGATGCGTTTAATATTTACTCTTGAAATGTATTCTAAATTAAGATTATATTTTGAGATGACAAAAATAAAAACAACTTGCAATGTTAATTTGAAACCTTATTTCTTGTCATTTCTCATTCATTTGGTTAAATCAAAGATTCAAATCGTGAAGAGGGTCCTCTTTTCTTCCCAACCTACACATCTCTCTCTCCCTCTCTCTCATCATATATATATATATATATATATATATATATATATATATATATATATATATATATATATTGGGTATAAATAATACTAGCCAATGGCAGCGGGACATTAGGTCATATTCAAACCCCAGCCATTGCGGGCAATAATCATCTTCTTATCAAAATGACACTTGAGGGTACATCCGGATATATATATTGGGTATAAATAATACTAGCCAATGGCAGCGGGACATTAGGTCATATTCAAACCCCAGCCATTGGGGGCAATAATCATCTTCTTATCAAAATGACACTTGAGGGTACATCCGGCATTATCCATAAAAGTCAAGGCCACAATAGACCAACGTAATATCGGACTTGTAGTGCAAAGGCGCATGGGACCCATACCAGATCCATATAAATAGGAACCAAATCTCAAGGTTAATTCATCTTTCAACCACCTCTTACTTTCTACTGTTCACACATTTATTACTATTTATTGTTCAGATTCCTGACTTAAGCATCAAGGTGACCCCTGAAGTAAAAGTCTGTCCACTCAGAAGAGGGAGCCAGAAGAAACAACTTATCCAAAAAAAAAAAGGAACTCAAATAAATTGGAACCTCAGAAGAGGGAGACTAGAAGAAACAACCCAAACAAAACCCAAAAAGGGAAGAACCACAAATCGGCCTAAACCATAAGGAGAAACCCACTACAGTTGGAATCCCTCAATACAGACTCCCGAAAACCTTATTACATAAAACGGGAGTTTCCCAAGAAAAAAAAAAGAAACCACAAAATTACTTGTCTTTGAAATGACCAGGAGGCATTCGAATATAGGAGCTTCTTCTCAGATAGGAAACCAATACCTTCTCATAAAACTCAAATACTTCACTTAGTTTATCACTCGATGGAGAAGGAGACCGCATCAAGGAAGACAAAAGTACCACTAATTGAACTCCGGCAATAGAAGAATCTAAATCTCCCTTTATGAGAGAGGGATCATCAGACTCCATATCTGTCTCAAGGACTTCCCCTTCGTCCACCTCATAATGAATAAGAGCAGAAAGAGACCCTTGGGAACCATCAATTGAACCGGGCTGAGAATTTTACATTTAGCAAAATGAATGGAACAGAATAGAAATGATTGGAACAGAATAGAACTGCAAGATCCCCGGTTCACAAAGAAAGTGGCCAGGTTAGGCAAGGCTGAGGGGAGGTCAGGATACTTGATTGCAAATGGGGTAGATGAAGAAGGAGAGAGTGCAGACTTCAAGGCAACAAAAGAAACAGTGGAGTAATTTGTGGAAGAGAGGGTTGGGTATAAATAACATATAGGTCAGCTGGGGAAAATGCTAAAACACAGACAGAATTGTCCATACAAGAAAACAAGAGAAGGGATTAGAAGAAGGGGTTTTAGGCTTGAATGATGGGAGGAGAGCATGGGCAAGAGGAGGAAATGCACATAAAATAAAATAAGGGTTGTTGAGAGATCCAGGGTAGGGTTTTTCGGATTTTGAGGTCAAACTCGATCCCTCTTTTTATTTTTATGAATTTGATGTATGTGGTGCATGCATATAACCTAGATCTACATGTAATTTCTTTATTTTTATTTTTATTTTTGGTAAAAATTTCTTTCTTAATATTTTGGACCAATTTATAGGTCGATTTTTTTTTTTTTGGGTTAATTTGTTGAAAGAACTGGTTAATTCGTAAAGACTCTGATCGATTCAAAACAAAATCGGGAATGAAATCAACAGCATCCGATTCCTGTCCCGATTTTATGTTTTAAAAAACTCAATAACCATCACTATTTTATAATAATAATAATGTGTGTTGACTTTGTAACTTCCCTTTTGACGTTTTTTTCGTAACCTCATTAAAGAGAGGCCTTCCTCAAGTTCTTGTCATCATGACATCAATTATTCCTTTTACAAACCTACTAATCTACTATCATTTCATCAATTGTCATCGTCATCACCACCAACCACCCCCCCTCTCACTCACAAAAAAAAAAAAAAAAAAAAAAAAGAGAAAAAAAAGAGAAATTTAATCATCACATTAATTTAAGGGTGTCAATCGATGCGATATCAGTAATTCGATCTGGCTTAGTAAGATTTCTATTATAGTTGTCAACTCGTAAAGGTAAATCAAGACGTTGGATGCCTGACGAGGCGCTTAGGCGATCGAGGCACAGAGTTTAATTCATCAATTCAGACTTTCAAAAGCTGAGTGGTCGCAGGTGCAGCAGCACCTGTGGTATCAGTTTCTGCGACCACAGGGTGTGTGGGCGCTATGTGTGGTCGCATATCATGCGACCATACATGCGACCAGACCCTCCCTGAAACTTCCCCGAGGGCGTGTGGTCGACATGTGTGGTCGCATACCATGCGACCATACATGCGACCACACCCTCCCTGGAACTTTCCTGAGGGCGTGTGGTCGATATGTGTGTCTCCTGTGGTCGCATATCATGCGACCACACATGTGATGGTTGACTTTTCCACTCTCAACTCAATTCCTGCGTGTTTTGATTATTTAGCTTATCATCATGATCCTTCTTATGATTGTTTTATGGTTTAAAATTCATATTTTTACATAATCCATCATCCTAATAGATCCCTTCCATGGATCTCTTAGAATTTGTCCATGGTTTTATGATTGAGGTCTCACTTTGAATCACTATCTCCTCCATGATCTATTCTAGTTATTCAACTAATGTGGGGAATGTTTTCATACCTTAAACTTGTTGAAGAATCAGAGTTCTCTCTGAATTTCCTTTTCTTAGTCTTTCTCTTCAATTTTTCTTTTCTTCCTCCTCTTCTCTTTCTTTCTCTCTCTCTAAAATGATGAAAGAGGCTAAGGGACGTCCTATATATAGAGGAAAACCCTCCATATAGAGTCCTACTTAGATTAGGAAAGAACCCCCTTCGGATTAGGAAGGTTTCCTAATCACGGAGTCAGTTTGACTTCGTGTGGTCGCACGTGGGATCGCAGAATCCGTCGACCACACATCCAAAAACTACGACCACACGTCCCAGACTCCGGTGGTCGCATTATTCTGAGGTGTGGTTGACCACACCTGTTTAAGTATGCGACCACATACTCCTAAATAGATGATTTTGGGTTCAATTTCATACTTAGCCTTGTGATTTCTTCACGCACTTGGTCCGCTTGGCCCGACGATGATAGGAAGACCTGATACAAGGTGGTAAGACCGATTAGTAGGATACGGGTCTTACAGATTATCCACTGATCAGCTTCTCTGGAGACCTTGTGACAGTCAAGGGCTCCATTCATCTTCCCGTCAGGGCTGACTTTTACCCCAAGGATTCACGCATTATGATGAACTTCTTGGTCGTCGATGTACCTTCTTCATATAATGCATTGCTCGGTCGACCAGGACTGCACGCCTTACGATGTGTCCCGTCCATGTATCATCTGGTAAATAAATTTTCAATGCCAAGGGGCGCAGGAGAATGCAAGACAGATCAACTAGTCGCCCGCAAGTGTTACTCGGCCTAGTTAAGCGGCCTTCGCAAACCGGCCTAGGCCTTCCCGATACAGTTTGACGATTTGAGGGACTGTCGAGGACCTTCTCACCGTTCCCTTGGACAAGACTAACCCAAAGAAAACTGTGCAAATAGGTTCCACCCTCAAAGAGCCGCGAAAAACTGAATTAGTAACCTTCTTGTGTAACAATGTCGATGTCTTCGCATTGGCGGCCTCCGACATGCCAAGCGTTTCAAGGGAAGTGATAGAACATGGCCTGGGCATCGACCCCTAGCACCGACCCGTGCGTCAAAAAAAACGATCGTTTGCCCCAGGCAGACAGGCAAAAACTCATTGATGAAGAAGTGGATAAGTTGCTCAAGGCAAACTTTGTGCGTGAAGTTACTTACCCAAAGTGGATCTCCAATGTCGTGATGGTTCTAAAAGAAGACAACAAGTGGCGGATCTGCATCGATTTTTTGGATTTAAACAAGGCGTGCCCCAAGGATAGCTTCCCTCTCCCATGCATCGACCAGTTGATCGATGCCATGGCAAGGCATGAGCAACTCAACTTCATGGATGCCTACTCAGGCTACAACCAGATCAGGACGCGCAGGGTTGACGCAGAAAAAACCGCATTCGTGACCAACCGCGGCTTATTTTGTTACGACGTCTTGCCATTTGGGTTAAAAAACATCGGCGCCACTTACCAAAGGCTGGAGAATAAGATTTTGAGAAGCAGATCGACAGAAATGTCGAAGTCTACGTCAATGACATGTTGGTCAAAAGTCTGGCGACAGATAATCATTTGAAGGATTTAGAGGAAGCATTCGGGATACTATGGTAATACCACATGCAGCTGAATCCCGCCAAGTGGGCATTCGGCGTAACATCAGGAAAATTCCTTGGCTTCATGGTATCCAGCCGTGGGATAGAGGCCAACCCTGTCAAAATTTCAGCAATACTCGATATGTCAGCACGGATCAGAAGACGACATGTCCAGAAACTGACAGGAAGAATCTGTCACACCCCAATTCTGCACCAACCAGAATGGTGTGATGAACCGTTAAGTAACCAACGGTTCAACCAGGATCTCGGATAGGCTATCCCCGTTTTACCCAAACTTCCACACATCCATAATCATAATCAGAGTAATACACAATAGCAAAAAATTTATAAATAAATGAACTGAGAACTAAGATGATACCATAATTAGATAGTAAATTATTCTGTTTTCAACTGAGACATACTTATGTAAAATTTTGAGGACAAAATTCATTTAAGGATGAGGGAGTTGTAAGATCCGTACATTCAAATTTCGTGGACGAAATTTCTTTTAAGGGTGGTGGAGTTGTAAGACCCGCACGCCACGAACCCGGCCTAACCTTACATTTCGTGTCGGGACCTGTCTACATATCATGGTCGAGCCAAGTGGACCAAGTGTGTGAAGAAATCCAAGACCCAATATAAAAATTTACCCAAAAACAGTCAAAATGAGGGTAGGATCGCATGTTTTAACTGGCAGGTCCGACCCTCCCATTGACCCTCACCATCGACCCTCAACCATGGGTCGCAGGGTCTATGAGTTGTCCGACCCTCCCATCAACCCTCACCATCGACCCTCGGCATTCGAGAAAAATAGCACGAACCGAAAATTGAGAAACCTTCCTAATTTCAATTGGAACCTTTCCTAAACTCAATGTGACTTATTTTGGGAGGTTTTGCCCTATAAATAGGACGTCCCTAAGCCTCTTTCACTCCTTTTACAACCCTAACTGGATTGAGAGAAAGAGAAGAGAAGGAAAATTTGACGAAAAGGCTAAGGAAGAAGAGGAAATTCAGAGGAACTCTGAATCTCAGCAAACCTAAGGTATGAATACATTCCCCATGATTTATTTAAGACTTTAGAATGATTTATGAAGAGGATATGACTTAGAAGAAACCCAAATCATCCATCCATGGTTAGGTTTTCATGGAAAACCATGGAGGAGATCATTAAAACCATGTAGGTGAATAAAGTATAGTTCTAAACCATAGAACATGTATAGAATGGATTGTGGAAGTAAGCCATAGGACCTAACCATGAAAGAGAGAACGAAATCTGATATTTTCGACTCAAACCATGGAGGGTCGCACCTAGGGTCGATGGCAGATCCGACCCTAGCATCGACCCTCAATGTTCGGGAAGTCAGATTAGGGGGAGGGTCGCACCCAGGGTCGATCAGGACTCCGACCCTACCTCCGACCCTCAGTTAACAGAATGATTTTAAAAATTAGAATAAATTCTAATTAAATTTTATTGACTTTGTTAGGTCTTCTAACAATATAATAACATTATAAAGATGATTTTAAAGCTTGGAAAAGGATCTATTAACAAGCTAAGGTGAGGGAACAAGACCTAAACTAACTGGTTAAGAATAAACTGTTTTATTTCTTGAGTCCAATGCCATATTGATTCTATGCGTGTATGCTTGTATGTGCATTTAACATGTCATCCAATATTTATATTATTTGTTCATGCATATTTATTTTATTATTTATAACATGATGATGATGATGATGATAAGAATAGGCATGTGAATGTTTGTGTTTGGCTAGTGTATATGGTGCGGGTAGGGATGGTATCAACCGGTACAGCTATGACCGTTCTTCATGGGGTGTATATTGTGCCATGGTCTATTCAAGTCATGTCCACTAAGCAAGTGTTAGTGTGCTTGATGCAAGGGGAGCATCAGGGGGAGGACGTGGCATTGTGGTTCAGCCTGGTCACCAGACTCTAGCTCTATCTCTACTCAAGTCTTGTCCACTAACATCGTCGTATTGCCATTAGATGTATTGAGGGGTGGGGGTGAGGCCTTGGATACATTGTTTGGCATTAGGGTTGGTTAGTTGCGAACCCGTGCAAGCCCCGGTTCCTACAGGGTGCGTTGTCTCGGGCTAAACCGGTCGTCGGGTTTATAAACCCAGCCAAACATGTCCATTAAGAGTTCGGGCGCTTAGCGGACACTAATAACTGGTCGGTCGGTTAGGGTGGATATCGAACGGGTTTATTGAGGGGATTTCGGGTTGGTTCGGTCGGTTCGGGCTTATCGGGCCCCTTTTATATGTAAACTATATAGCCTATTTTATTATTTCTATCTATAAAATTAGCATTATTCCTTCCATATGTATGTAATTTAATAAACTATAACAATTAACATAATCATTTCAACTATAAATTCACATAATCTTCTAGATCATGAAGTGAACTCTAATAGTGTAACACAATCTATTAAAATTTAAAACCATTAAAATTAAGAAATTGGGCCCGGACCTTACCGGTGTTCGGGTTGGGTTTTCCCCTGGGCTAATTCGGGCTTCTTAGGACCGATCCGGTTTGGTTTCGGTTTGGGCTGAAACGGTGCCGGGCTTTACAAGCCACCAAAACCTATCCATTAAGGCCCGTGCCAGGTTGGGGTTATATCGTGTCGGTCCGGGCAAGGGCCCGTTTTGACACCCTTAGGTACAACCATGCCGTTTTCATGGGATGTATATTGTCCATGGTGGGTGTATGTGGGGCGACAGTGCCGTTTTCATTGGGCGTTTCCATACACTCGTGTATAGAGGTGCGGCGGTCACCTATCCTTTCTATAGCACATTGCAAACTTTAAACCAGACCAAAGATATGAATTGATTGCATGCATATGTATTGTTGCATTGTTTTGTTTGCTCACTAAGCCGTGATGTGTGCTCACCCTTTCGAATTCGAATACTTTTAGTTGATGATGCAGGTACCACCGTTGAAGATTACATGAACGCTCCTGTGTACGGGCATGTGGTGACAATGAAAGCTGAAGACATAGTGGATACGCATGACTCCTCTTGCGAGTGCAACTCATGCGTATTCGATTAGATTTTGTTTTATTTATTTGGATTTGGTAAAGACATGTATTCGATATTTTATTTATGTCTCGGTTGAAACAACATAATTGGATATTTTATTTATGAGTATCACAGTTAGAATTTCTCAGTTCATTATCTGTAAGACTTCCGCTATTTATTTTATTACCTCTGATTAATGTGGAATGTGTTTTGGTTTATCATATGTGGGATAGCCTATTGTGAGATCCTGGTTGAACCGTTGGTTTATTGACGGTTCATCAAACCATTCTGGTTAGACCAAAATTGGGGTGTGACAGAATCGCAGCGCTGAACCGTTTCATGTCCAGGTCCGTCGATAAGTGCCTACCATTTTTCAGAGTTTAAAAGGAAACAAGACGTTCGAATGGACAGATGAGTGCAGGAAGGCCTTCGAGGAACTTAAAGTATATCTGGCATCTCCGCCCCTGCTCACGAAGCCCGAGGCAGGTGACATACTTCAACTCTATCTGATCGAATCCCTAAAGGCAGTAAGCGCGGTTCTCGTCAAAGAAATCGATCATACCCAAAAACCAATATACTACGTAAGCAAAGTCCTTCTAGATGTTGAAACCCGATACAAGTCCATCGAGAAAGTCGCCCTAGCTCTTGTCATGGCAGCAAGGAAACTCTGTCCTTACTTTCAGGCACACTCCATAGTCGTTTTCATGGATCAGTCGTTGAAGAAAATTCTCATCAAGCCAGAAGTGTAGGGACGAGTCGTTAATTGGGCCATTGAGCTAGGTGAGTTCGATATCGCGTATAGGCCTCGGACAGCCATCAAGGCGCGTGATACCTCTTGGAGGAACCAAGGTCCAAGGGGCATGCTGACCCCTTGGTTGAGGCACCCCAACTCCCTTGGATCATGTTCCTCGATGGAGCCTCAAACAAGGGGGAGTGTAGAGCCGGCCTCATCTAAACAAGTCCGGAGGGCCAGTATGCTTTAAGGTTCACGTTTCGAACTTGGAACAACGAGGCCGAGTATAAGGCATTCCTTGCCGGCATACGATTAGCCAAGGCCGTTTATGCCAAAAGGATCGAGGCTTCTAGCGACTCGCAGCTAGTAGTCAAGCATGTTAACGGGGAATACGAAGCAAGAAAGACAAACATGGTAGCCTACTTAGCCAAGGTAAGAAAGCTGACATCAACCTTTGACCGTTTTGCCCTGAAGAACATCTCAAGTAAGGGTGTCAAAACTGGGCCCAGCCCGGTAGCACGGACCAAGCCAGCCCGATATAACCCGAACCCAACCCGTGACACATTAGAGTTCACCATGATCTAGAAGATTAGTGAATTATAGTTGAAATGATATGTTAATTGTTATAGTTTATTAAATACATACATATGGAAGGAATAATGCTAATTTTATAGAAGAAAAAAAATAGGCTTAGTTACAATAAAAGGGGCCCGATAAGCCCGATCCGGACCGAACCAACCGAAATCACCTCAATAAACCCGGCCGATATCAAACCGACCCGGACCAGCCCGTTAGTTATTGTGTCCGGCGCACCCACCCCGTCCGAACTCTTAATGGACATGTTTTGGGCTGGGTTTATAAAACCCGACACCGGTTCAACCCGAACCGAAACCGGCCCAGACCGGCCCGTTGACACCCTTAATCTCAAGAGAGCAAAACACCCAAGCGGACACACTCTCCAAATTGGCTACATCAGACTTGTCGGAGCTATGCCATTCGGTCTACATAGAAACCTTGGTCAAATCAAGTCTCGACCCAAGCGTAGAGATTGTCCTCTTCACAGAGGTGGAACCTTAATGGATGGATCCCAGATGATAAGGCCGAAGCCAGATGGATCCTATCAAAATCGATGCACTTCATATTAGACCAAGGCATCATGTACAAAAAAGCCTTCACCTTTCCATTACTGAGGTGTTTGCGGCCATCTGAGGCAGCCCTAGCGATTAAGGATGTACATGAGGGTATTTACGGCTCCCACCTAGGTGGTCGAGCCTTGACACTGAAGATTCTACGCCAAGGGTACTACTGGCCTAGAATGAGGGATGAATGCTTGGACTACGTCAAAAAATATGAAAAATTTCAACTGTACGCCCCAGTCCCACACCTGCTTGTAACACCTCTACGACCAATCTCCTCCCCTATCCCATTTGTAACATGGGGTATGGATATCGTTAGGCCCTTCCCACCAGCGTGGCACCAATGAAAATACGTTATCGTTGTCGTAAACTATTTCATCAAATGGGCCGAGGCCGAAGTAGTTTCTAGCATTCCGGAAAGCACTATCCGAGAGTTCTTCAAGAAATCTATCGTCTATCGTTATGGCATCCTGATGGATTCATAATTTTATATATTTATATCCCTTATATTTAGTCTATTTAACATATTATATGTTTTATGGTACTCATTTGTGAATTATGATTCCTTATATATAAGACATTGGTGGAAAGTATTGATAATTTATGTTTAAAATAAAAAAAAATTATGATATTTTCAATAATGACCTTTTGAATTTCATGCAGGTTTTTAATGTGGAAAGAATTCTAGAAATCAAACGTGATCCAAAAATCTGATCTAAAAAATTGATTTGAATTCAAACCAGAGAAGGAAGATTACCACACATAGAACGTTTACTATTGAAAGGATTTAATTGATTGTCAGAAATCTTGAGGAGAATATATACCTTTATGGAATATTACAAAGATTGACAGGTCTAGGGGTGACATTTGGTTAATAATGGAATGATTCTATATCTAATCTAGGCAAGAAGATTTTGTCTAAACTTTATTTTCATGTAATAAGGTTGTCAATTCGAGACATACCAGTTTTAGTCTTCTCTACTCTGGCTATTTAAGCAATGTAAAGGCCACATAATAGGGCATCCAATAATTATTGAGAAGATAGTTTTATTTCTTTTGTCTTTCTTTTCTATCATGTCTAGCTAAGTTCTTTAGTTGATTCAAGGGGAATTCAATCCGGTTAGTAAAATTGTGAGACTTTGTTCTTAATTTTAATTATTCTTTTATTCAAATATATGTGTTTCTTAGTTTTTTCAAGTTAATGACTGTATGATTTAGTTTATTAATAGACCTATTAATTGATTGAGTTGTGTGGTTTATAGCTAACTTGAATCCATAATTCGTAATTGTTATGGTGTTCACGAAAAGTAGCAATTGAGCAGAACAATTATGATCCAAGTTTTTGTTACTTGCTTAAAGGAAACATAGAATGAATTAAATAATCTGCCGCTTGTTAGATTGTTGTTCATGTGTAATGCTATCAATAAATTCATGAGGATTGCTTAATACCAATTGATTTATTGATAAGAATTAAATTGTATGTTAGACTCAAATTAATGAAATTAAGGAAGGTAAAGGATTATCTGACTTTTTGATAATCCTTGGTTAAATATTTGAATAGAGAATAAAAAATATATATATATATATATATATATATATATATATATATATATATATATATATATATATATATATATATATATATATATATATATATATATATATATATATATATATATATATATATATATATATATAAGAGGTCAATGATCAATTTGCAGCCGTGAGTAAATTTCCTTAAATCGACATCATCTTCCATTGAATTTTTGTTACTTAATTTTGTTGTCAATTAAATTGTAAAAGAAAACCCCCATTTTTCTTGGTAAGTAGGCAATTTGATTAACTAGTCTTTGTGGATCGACCTTTACTTATCATTACTATTCATTGTAGGTAGAGTATCCACGCGTGTTGATCACGGATAATGGCGCACAATTCACCAACAAAGCCTTCGTCGAATTCCGCTCAAAACTTAACATTGACCATCGGCACGACGCTGTGAAGCATCCCCAGAACAGCGGACAAACAGAGTCTACCAAAAAAATCCTTGTGCAAGGGATTAAGAAACGTTTGGAAGGAGCCAAGGGAAGGTGGCTGGATGAGCTACCCCACATCTTATGGGCAGATCGAACTGTCACACCCCAATTCTGCACTAATCAGAATGATGTGATGAACCGCTAAATAACCAACGGTTCAACCAAGATCTCAAATAGGCTATCCCCGCGTTATCCATACTTACGCACATCCGTAATCATAATCAGAGTAAATAAACAATAGCGGAAATCTTGTAAATAAATGAACTGAGAATCTATGTGATATTAAAATTTAAATAACAATTTATTCTGTATCAACCGAGACATAAATAAATATCAATACAAATCTTTAATAAATCCAAGTAAAGAAACCTATAAAATATCTAATCAAATACACACGAGTTACACTCGCAAGAGGAGTCGTGTGTATCCACTTCAGCTTCAACTTCCATCGCTGCCACATTCCCGTACGCAGACGCATTCATATAGTCTTCAACGGTATAACCTGCATCATCAACTAAAAAATATTCGACGTCGAGGGGTGAGCACACAACACGGCTCAGTGAGTAGCCAAAACAATGCAATAATATATATGCATGCAAAAAGTCAATTTATATCTTTGTTCCGATTTAAAGTTTGCAGTATGCAATAGAAAGGTTTAGGTAGCCAAGGTCGCGTTTATTGACTCCGCCTCTATACACGAGTGTGTGACGTTACCCGAAGATCACGTTTATCGTCAACTCACATGCACCCAACCATGAACATTATATAACAAAGGTTACGTTTATTGCTATATAGTGCCATACCAACACGTAAGCCCTTGTTGGCGAGGGCTGCAAACTGGGCTCGCAACTAACCAATCCTAATGTCAAATAGTGTATCCAAGGCTTCACCCCAGCATCCCTCAGAATGTCCATAGAGATAGAGCTAAGACCCCCCGGTAGAGTCAGAGACTACAAGGACCGAGACCACCTCCCCTGATACTCTACGACATAATAGTTCTGCTAAAGTAATGGCGATACAACGATGCCAATGCACAAGACTTGAGTTAGAGATAGAGCTAAAGTGCTGAGACCCGCCAATGATTAATGTTTATTGACGTTCTCATCACACCTCCCCTGATACTCGCTCGCATCAAGCACATCAACCACACACATACAAGCACATGCCTATTCCTATCATCATCATCATCATCATCATCATCATCATGTTATAAACAATAAAGTAAATATGCATGAACAAGTAATAGAAATATTGGATGGCATGCTGTATGCACATTACAAACATATTCGCATAGAATCAAACATAGCATAGGACTCAAGAAATAGAAAACAGTTTATTATTAACCAATTTAGTTTGGGGTTAAGGTTCCTCACCTTAGCTTGCTATAAGATACTTTTCCAAGCTTTCAAATCACCTTTACAATGTTATTATATTGCTAGAAGACCTAACAAAGTCGATATAATTTAATTAGAATTAATTTCATATTTAAAAACTACTCTGTTAACTGAGGGTCGGAGGTAGGGTCGATGCTAGGGTCGATGGGTCTATCGACCCTTCCCTCTTTCTGGACTTCCCGAATGCTGAGGGTCGATGGTCAGGAACACCTAGGGTCGGATGGTCATCGACCCTCGGTGCGACCCTTGGTGCACTTTGGTCCAATTTCCTCTTTTAATCCATTCCTCATGTTTGGGATCCTATGGCTTGCTCCTACATTCCATTCTATATTCATTCCATGGTCTGAAACCATATATAACCCACCTAGATAGCTTTCACACATTCTTCTATGGTTTTCCATGGAAACCTAACCATAGGTTGATGGTTTGAGTTTCTCCGAGATCACACTCTCAACAATTACTAACCTAAGGTTTGTAGAAATTCATGAAATTAGTATCCATACCTGAGAAGATAACTTTTTCTCTGAAATTCTTCTCCTTTGTGCTAAGTTCTCTTCCTTCCCTTTCTTCTTCCTCTTTTCCTTCTCCTTTCTTTCTCTCAATTCGATTAGGGTTGTGAAAGGAGTGAAAGTGGCTTAGGAACGTCCTTTAAATAGAGTAGGAACATCCTAAATAAGTCCATTTGAGATTAGGAAAGAATCCCAATCGAAAAATATAGAAATTTCCTAATTTCTATATTCGGCAGAAATCGAGGGTCGATGGGAGGGTCGATGATCCCGTCGACCCTAGGGTCTTAAGCTGTCCGACCCTCCCTCCAAAATCGAGGGTCTGACTTTCTGTTTTGGGAGGTCCGACCTGCTTAGCTGGGTATGCGACCATTCCCCTATTTTAAGTGTTTTTGGATCGATTTGATACCTGGGATCTCGATCTCCTTCACGCCCTTGGTCCATTTGACTCAACCATGGTGGGTAAACCTGGTTCAAAGTGGTAAGACTGGGTTAGATTGACACGGGTCTTACACGAACCACCCCAAAGGTGGCCACAGGTGAGTCGCCCTTCATGCTGGCATTTGGAACGGAAGTAGTAATCTCGTTGGAGGTCCGCATTCCATCCCATCGGGTGACGCACTTTGATCCCGCCAACAACGAAGAAGGCCTTCGAATAAACCTTGATCTACTGGAAGAAGTCCGGGACCTTGTACAAATCAAAATTACTTCCCAGCAGCAAATGACCGCTCGACATTACAACAAGCGTGTCCGCGAGAGGACATTCTGCGCCGGTGATCTTGTACTCCGCAGCACCCTCGCTTCAGATCCCACCAACCAAGGCAAGTTGGCCCCCAACTGGGAAGGGTCATACAAGGTGACGCACAAACTACTGAGCGGCGCCTATCATCATGAGGATATGAAAGGCAAGGCACTGCCACGGGCCTGGAACGTCGGGCACCTTCGCCGTTTCTACCAATAGCTTCGGCATAACCTCATGAAACACTATTCATCAAGTCCAGTTTTAATTTTTTAGTTTCCAAAATGTACATGATTACAGTTAGTAAAAACTCCCGCTTTTCCCCACCGCATCTTCCTTAAAAATAGTGACCCATGCGGCCAAGTGAGTTCCCTCCGTAAACACCTTTGGCCGAGGAGGGTCGATCGAGCTCCACAAGAGACCCATACGGCCAAATGAGTTTGCTCTGCTAACACCTCTAATCGTGGAGAGTAGATCGAGCTCCAAAAGTGACCCATGCGGCCAAATGAGTTCACTGCGCGAACACCTCTGGCCGAGGAGGGTAGTTCGAGCTCCACAAATAACCCATGCGGCCAAATGAGTTCGCTCTGCGAACACATCTGGCCGAAAAGGGTAGATCGAGCTCTTCAAGCGACCTGTTTAACCAAACTCATTCAATTTCATAATTCACTTGGCCGAGGAAGGTGGCCCCATTCCAGTCAGCCTGGTGCGCATAAGAACACGTGAAAATCCAATCCAACTGGGGCAATACACAATTCTAGCCAAGGAAGGAAGACACGCAAAGAAAATATGAAGTCAATAAAGGACAACCACATCTGTATATTCGACAAATATAAAAATGGAGATTACAATGTTGTAAACAGGGCTCCTCTTACAAAAACCAACATAAGGCGCCCTGATAATACTACCAAGAAAAAAAAAAGAATTCACATAGCAAAATCGCTGGCCTCCGTCTCCTTCGTGAGCCAGTCCTCCACAACCGAAAGCACCAACGTCCTAGGGGAAAGAGTTGTCGGGGGTTATAGGATGGCCTGTGGAGGAAGAAATGTCGACACGCGGTGTGGAAAGAGACTCCTCATCAGCATCAGGAGAAGGTGGAGGATCCTCCCCCTCGAATACCTCTATCAACTGTCGAAAGATCTCTGGGTCATCTTCTTCCATTTTCTATCGACACCTTGACAGGCTTCAGGTACTCGGCATCAGTGTAATCCACCCCAGGGACCCTCTCGTCCACATAATCCTTCAATGCCTCAGCACCTTGGGTAAAGCTATGTTGTGAGTTTTTCTCTACAAGCTCCTTGAATGCCTCGGATTTTTTGGTATAATCGGACAACCCCAGCAGCAATAGATTGGGCCTTGAGGAAAGCATCCTTGTACTTGGTCGCCCGATTCCTAGAAACCTCGTTGATCGATTTCATCTTGGCAATGAGTTCCTTAGTCAACCTCTCTGACTCCTACCGGTCAGCTTTCTCCTCCTGCAATGCCTCTATCTTGGCTAGAAGTTGGACGCTCTCTGCGGCCATAGACTTGATCTCCTGCTCCTTAGAACGAAACTGCGCCCTAGCATCATCCTGCTGCTCCTCTACTTGATGCAGCCTCCGATCCATCTCACTCAGATCCTTCACCATTTTTTCTGCACGCTGCTTCAGGATTTCCATATACACCCCAAGCTACAATACACAAAAAAAAAAAAAAAAAAAAAAAAACTGAACTTTTATCACCAAGGTTGATGTCAAAATTACAGGTTGGAGCCACTGGAAACAGGGGGAAGGGGAAAACAGTGAAGCCTGCAACTCACCGATGCTGAAAGGGTATCTGCCCCCGATATCAGGGATAGAGTGGGTAAGTCATGTACAAAGTCCCAGTCACAAGGGAGAATGACTCCTTTCATCAATTCGTGCGCCGCGCGTATGTCACCCATGGCCGTGTCATCATCGGTCAGGGTCCAATCTGGACGAAAAACTTGCTCATCGCCAGTCTTTTTCCAAGGCAAGGGCCAATCAGAGGGATCCACTGGAATCCATTCATGTCTCCACCTAGCCCCAAATACTCCCTCGGCCTGGACGACGACTGCGTGAGTTGTTGTTGTTGCGAGCGTTGAGGGGTAGCATGCCTCTCCCCCCTGTGCCAGTCGATTCTGCGAGGGCAAGCACCGCCTTAGGAGTTGTCACAATAGTCCCCTTTCCTAAAAAATCAAGAACACGATACTGAGGAATCAGGGGCATGGCATAGATACAAGCTGCATCGACGAGAGCTGAGTCAGGAGATGCCTTACGTGATCTCTTCAGAGTCTTCTTTGTAGGCTCGCCCTCGACACTTCGCCTCTTCTAGAGCTTCTGCTTATCATGCTCGACCCTCGCCCTATTTTCCTCGGCCTCCTATTCTATTGGTAGCCTCCTTACGCAACTCCAATAGATATTCCTTCGACAACATCACTGCAATAGGCAAAGAAAGAATCAGCCGGGAGTTAGTACACGAATAACGGCATAAACAGCGACTCTAAATACTCACACAACTTGTTTTCATATAAAAATAATGAATTTCTCAAGTGGAAGACAATGATGGGGGTGCCCTCTAATAGGCAAGCGCGACGCAGAAGCTCAGACTCGAATGGCTGAAGTGGCACATCGGTAATTAGAGATTCAGCATCTAGTTTTACCCAAACATTTTTCAGCACTACAGTGTCACCTCAGATATGGAAGAATTTGTTCTTCCAAAGCTTAATGGACGTAGGCGTATCCGCTAGGATATCGCCAAAGTCGGGCTTCTTGGCAAAGTAGTACCATCCAGACTTATAGTAGTCGTTGAAGGTGAACATGGCCCTGAACATATTTAAGGTCGGTGCCCCAACCTCTTAAAGTACACTATAAATGCCATCATATTCATCCAAGAGTTTGGCATCAGTTGGATCGGTGCAACCTTATAATATTCCATGATATCGGCCACAAGCCGCGGTATAGGCACGCGAAACCCGGCTTTAAACATCTCGAGATTCACACACAGCTCCGACCAACGATTCCAACATGCCCTATCGCCCGGGTCGGGCATCCTGATCTCCACATCAGTAGGTATCTGATATCGTTCTCGAAGGCTGGAAAATTCGACCTCCGTGAGGAGGCAAACTTCCTCCCTCGCATCAAATTCAGGAGGGGGATCAGCCTCCTCACGAGCCTCATAAATCACCTCGGCGTCCAATTCATGAGTCGACATGCCAATCGCCTGTTCCTGCCTTGTCAAACCAGAGGACGGACCAACCCTAGTACTCTTCTAAGACGGGCCTGGGGTTCGATCGGTGGATTCTTCTGTTTTCAACTTGATCTCGACCCCACCCTCGGATACGCGACCAACAGAGACATCCTCCGATGATGTGCCAATAGTAGACCCACTGTTGGACGAAGTGGAACTATCACAAGACGAAGATGACTCCCGATCCTCTTCCTCTAAGGTCTCAACATCCACCTCCATATCAGTAACTCAGCCGCTACCAGCCATCGGTTACTGAAATCTAGACAATGGACTGACAAACTAGTTTAAGGGAAGCAACACTTATTGAAAAAACACAGAGATCCGAACAGCTTGAGAAACCGCTTGGGCCGATGTCAAAAACCCCTTCGAGCAAAGCCGATGCCGAGGCTTCCATCTGCATCCTGAGGAATGAAAATCCAGAGTGAAGGGGCTACCACCCCCTCCCATTTAATAACCAGCCTTATGGATGGTAGTTCGTTCGAGGAGGTCAAACCCACGTGGCACCTGCCGACAGGACCACTTGAGAAACAACATTTATTACCGGCAACGAGTATTGGGTCCGCTTATCGGGTCCCGCTTTGTGGAATCCATAACCCTGACCCGAATCCGAAAACCAGACCCACAGCACCCAGAGGAAGCGATGGTCACGTGCACATCCTGTGACCTCATCGGTTAAGATTCTCACAAAAACCGATGTATATTGGCTGCGCTGCCCACATCGGCCCCATCACATCGGTCTCCCAGAGGAAGCGATGGTCACGTGCACATCCCGTGACCACATCGATCAAGATTTTCACAAAAACTGATGTATATTGGCTGCGCCGCCCACATCGGTCCCAACACATCGGCCTCCCAGAGGAAGCGATGGTCACGTGCATATCCCGTGACCATATCGGTCAAGATTCTCACAAAAATCGATGTATATTGGTCACGCTGCCCACATCGGCCCCATCACATCGTCCTCCCAAATAAAGTGAAGATCACGTGCAGACCCCGTGACCGACGTGTATTAATCGCACCGTCGCATCGGCCTAGTCACATCGGTCTTTTAGACGAAGTGTCGATCACGTGCACATCCCGTGACCACATCGATAAAAATTCTCATAATCACCAACGTGTATTGGCCGTGCCGCCCTCATTGGCCCCATCACATTGGTCATCCAGACGAAGCACCGGTCACTTGCAGACCCCGTGACCACATCGGCCATTATCCTCATAATGATCGAGGTGCATGAGCCGTGCCAGCCATGTCGGCCCGATCACATCGGCCTCTCAGAGGAAGTGACGATCACGTGCACATCCCGTGATCACATCGGTCAAAGATTCTCATAATCACCTATGTGTATTGGCCTCGCTGCCCGCATCAGCCCCGTTACATCGATCTTCCAGACAAAGCGTCGGTCACGTGCAGACCCCGTGACCAGATCGACCACTATTCTCATAATGACCAATGTGTATTGGTCGTACCAGCCACGTCGGCCCCATCACATCGGCCTCTAAGACGAAGCGACGGTCACGTGAATATCCCGTGACCACATCAGTCAACATATTCAAAATGATCAATGTGTATAGGCCGTGTCGCTCACAGCAACCACGTCCTTACTTTCCACATCAGCCTCGATCCTCCACCACACAAAGGGCTTGGAAGAGGGTCACCATATATGAAGAATAGGGTCAGCGTAGTGAGCCAAACCTTACAGACTCAGACAACGCAGTGAGGCAAATGGTTGGGATGAATTTTTATTCTATTTCTCTACTCAGCCAAACCTTACAGATTCAGCAGTGCAACGAGGCAAATGATTATGATGAATTTCTATTCTATTTCTCTACTCAACCGAACCTTACAGATTCAGCAGAGCAACGAGGCAAGTGTTAGGGAAATTTACCACGTCACCAATAAAACCACGACAACTGGGACTCAAAGGTACAACCGCATAGACATTCTCGCGTGGATATAAGAAAGCATCACCATAAAACCGATTATATGAGTTAAGGGTAAAAAGCATCATTTCCAACCTATGCCAAGGACATTTTAGGGATCGAAAGATATAAAGGGCAAAAACATCATTTACAGAAAAAAACACTATTCACTATAAATATATCAAATCTCGAGAATTCAAGTACACGCAAACATTAATTACTCATTTTTGGGATTCTCGCTCTGACACTTCGGACTCGGGATTTCTCTCTTGCCCCACTACATAAAAGATGGGCTCGGATCCCTAGCCCATTGACCATTCACAGATTCCAAACTTCGGTATCGGAGTGGACCCGAGGCCATATGGCCCGCCTCTCCCTTGTCTATTGTCTTTGTCTTGCAGGCCCCATCAGCACCACGGACCTTGGATACAGGATTTGGCTAAAACAGATCCCGTATAGCTTCCAGAAGAATCTTACTGACATAGTATATCGGTCGTTGTGTGCCATCTACCTCCTTGATAAGTACGGCGCTGACCGTCTTTGAAGATACTGCCAAGTATAGCTCCAATATGTCTCCAACCTCGGGCTTAACCAACAGCAGAGGAGATGCTAAGTAAGCCTTTAGTTCCTCGAACGCCTGTTGGCATTCGACGGTCCACTCAAAGGTCTTGTTGCACTTAAGAGTTTGGAAAAATGGGAGACATTTGTCTGCCAAGCGAGACATGAATCTGCTTAGTGCGGCCACTCGTCTAGTAAGTTCTTGTACTTGCTTTACTCTGGTCGGCGCTGACATACTGAGAATGGTTGTAATCTTTATGGGGTTGACCTCAATACCGCGGCTGGACACCATGAATCCAAGGAACTTTCCAGAAATGACTCCGAATGCACATTTGGCAAGGTTGAGGCGCATTCTTTGCTACCTTAGCACTCTAAATGCTTCTTCCAGGTCCTTAATATGATCCCCGCCGACTAGGCTCTTCACAAGCATGTCGTCAAGCATGTCGTCAACGTACACTTCTACATTCCTTCTGATCTGCCTTTCGAATATCTTGTTTACCAGTCTTTGATACGTGGCCCCAGCATTCTTGAGACCAAAAGGCATGACATCGTAGCAGAAGAGGCCTCGATTGGTGACGAAGGCTGTTTTCCCTACATCGATCGGGTGCATTCGGATTTGATTGTAGCCAGAGTAGGCGTCAATGAAACTCAACTGTGCATGTCCAGCGGTAGCATCGATCAGCTGGTCGATCCGAGGGAGAGGGAAGCTGTCCTTCAGGCATGGTTTGTTCAAGTCTGTGAAATCGATGCATATTCCCCATTTGTCTCCCGTCTTGGGAACCATGACAACGTTTGCAAGCCATTCTGGATAATGGATTTCTCTGATGAATCTGGCCTGTAATAATTTCTCGACTTCGTCGTCGATTAGATGTTGCCGAGATGCAGCAAACGTTCTCTTCTTTTGTCGTACTAGTCGGTGTCGAGGATCAATATTCAAGCAATGTTGTGTAATTTCTCGCGGTATTTTGGGCATATCGGCTGCAGACTAGGCAAAAATGTCTGCATTTGTCCTTAAGAAATTTATCAGCTCTGTTCTCCGCGGTTCTGTGAGAGACGACCCTATTTGGATCATATTTTTTGGATTTCTTTCCACCAGAGGGACTTGGATTAGATCTTCAGCGGGGGTCCATCTCCGTTGCTTGGGATCGTCCCGTAAATCTTCAACGTGAACATGCAAGGCCTGGGCTGGTTTTTTATAATCGGTGAGTTCGGCAGAGTAACACTTTCGTGAGACGAGCTGGTCTGTCCGACATTCCCCGACTCCTCTAGGCGTGGGGAATTTGATTACCAAGTGGTATGGAGAGGGGACCGACCTAAGTGCAATCATACCTGGTCTCCCCAGCAATGCATTGTAAGAAGATGGGACATTGACTATCAGGAAGTTCATCATGATCCTAGATTCTCTAGGGTAACCACCAGCCCTGACGGCAACTGGATGGATCCCTTTACTGTAACGAGATCACCTGAGAAACTGACCAAGGGGTAATTCACAGGTAATAGACGCTGGGGGGGGGATTTCCATGTGTTGGAAGGCCTGCCAATATATGATGTCAGCGGAACTGCTGGTGTCGACCATTATCTTATGGACATCGTTGTCTTCTATCCGTAGGGTGATAACAATGGCGTCTTCATGATGTAGTTCTAGACCGCACAAATCATCGTCGTTGAAGGTCAGGAAGTCTCCTGTGCGAGCCCTCTTACCGGGCCATTCTGTAGATTTTACACTCCTCGCATAGGCCTTTCGTGCTTTGGCTGATGTATTGCCAGCTGCGGGTCCCCCAGTGATAGTCATCGTTTTTTGCCCTTGCTTAAAGGGTCATACTTTAAATTTTCACCATGCGGATCCCACATGGTGAAAGTTTGGGCTAATGGGGGAATCTTTTTTTGTTTTTGTTTTTTCTAAGGCTCTTTTTATTTCCATGTAAAATGACAAAAAAAAAATAGGATTTTCCCATAAAATAGGATTTTCCCATATTTGTAGTTTTATTATAAAATGCAAAGAAATGCATTGAAAAAATAGAAAAAATAATCATTTAAAATACCATTTGCACGAAAAAATTTTATAAAGAAATAAACATGGCCTAAAAAATAACAAATCTCTAGTGAATGAGTGTCCTTTGCAATAACATGGGGTGAAATGGGTGAGTTTTTTTTTGGTAAATACTAAGTCTATTGAACTAAACTACGGGATACAAGCATGGGATCAAGAGTAAAGCACTCCTGGACCCAGAGTAAAGCACTCCTGAACCTAGGAAGAGGATAACGGCCACAAAACCGACCCCTAAACGGCCGTGGCCTTCCTTGGTAGGGAGTGGCCGAAACAGTTCTCCTCCCTAGGAATGAAAGAGAAAATACAAAAACTGCATTTTGAATCCAAACAAAAAATATCTCTAACAATAGATGTTATAGTGCTGAAGGCTCCTTTTCCGTTAGAGTTCAAGATGTCGATAATCTTCTTGCAGTCTGACCTGATCATCAACTTATCATAGTCTGAATGGATAGCACCAACCATGGCCTCCTGAATCGCAAGAGCTTCACCTTCTATCACCTCCTTGAAAGTCATCTTGCAAGAAACAGCCTTGCTAACATCCTTGCCATTTAGGCTCCAACAATAACCTACTCCACCTTTCTCAATATCCTCAAACCAACTCGCATTAGATTTTATAATCAAAGCTCCATCAAGGAGATCCATGTGACTTCTCGAAACATGATTTTGAGGAATTGAAGTTGTAAATGAGGAATCCTGATTGAAATGCACACCTGCGAACTCCATGAAAGCAGCACTTGCTTTATGTAACACCTCCAGCAGCTGGCGCTCCTTCTTTTGAAATAAAAGCTCATTTCTAGCCACCCATAAATACCAACAGATGAAGGATGTTTTGCAGAATAAAATTCTACCTTCAACTTTGTTCTTTCTTATCAAATCATTCCAGTTTTCTAGCCATTTTGCCAAAGAGAGATCCATGAAATCTTGTGAGAAATAAGTTAAAGAGGAACCAAGCCAAACAGCCCTAACAAAAGGGCAGAGGAATAACAGATGGTCAACCGACTCATCCTCAAAGCCGCACCACTTACAAAGAGGATAAGGATTCATGTCTTTTTTTTTCTCAATTCGGCACCCACAGCTAAACCATCAGCAACAGCCCTCCACATGAAAGCTTTAATTTTTGGCAAGGTCTTACAATTCCAGATTAATTTCCACGTCGACTTTGGAATTAAACTCCATTTTGGAACCGTCTTGTTCTTGAGAAGATGGTAAGCCAATTTTACAGAAAAAACTCCAGATTTTGAGCTCCCCCAATAAGGCAGTCTTCTTTTGGGAAAAATACTTAGATGAATATTTAAAATCTCTTTGGCCTCTGAATAGGAAAAATTTTTCAAGATAAGATCTTTTTTCCAACTTCTATTTTCAGTATCAATGAAGTCACTAACCAAATTAAAATCATAATCCGGATTTCTAGGAGAAGAAGGCCTAAAATGAGGAATATTGGGGATCCATGGATCCTCCCAAATTCTAATTTTATTACCCGTCTCCACGTTCCAAATAATACCCTCCTCCAAAACTTGTCGGCCTTCTAAAATACTTCTTCAAGCCCAAGTGGGTCTATTTCCCAATTTGCATTAAAAAAATCACTTTTTGTGAAATAAATAGATTTCATCACGTTACCCCAAAAAGAATTGGGATTTAAAAGAAGCCTCTAAGCCAACTTAGCCAATAGCACCTTATTGTGCAAGAGAAGGTCCCTTAAACCCAGACCTCCCTTTTCTTTTGATAATGTAAGTCTATCCCAGGAAATCCAATGTGTACCAGTCCGCTTACCTCCTTTACTCCACAGAAACTTTGTTGTAGCCTTTTGAATTGAGTGATGAAAAGAGTTGGGAAACTTGAAGTGCGATGCCACATAATTTGACATTGGAAGTGCCACAACTTTGATTAATTGTTTGTAGATCCAAGGTTCTAAATCCAAGTGTTGTCGGACACAGTGTTGACTATGTCTCAAACCGATCCATTCCAGCTGTGTACGAAACTAATGGAAAGCTAACAAATGACCATATATCCGGAAAGCTAATAAATGACCATATATATATATAGAGCATCGAATCAGGATCGATGAAGTTCAAAACTGATATGAATAAACCCAGAGTTTTTACCAAAAATAAATAAATAAACCCAAACATAAACTATTAGGGACCTAAACTATTATTATGCTCCTATATATATTGCAATTAAAAAAATAGCGAGTATTAGAGGACTCAAGCTCCTATATGCGTTGTGGTCTATATTTGCATTTTCAGTATTTTAATTTGTTCAACTTAATTAGGAAGATGAGGACTCAAGCTCACTTATTTAGCAGACCTAACGAACACATCACACAGATTACTAGAATACAGTGGGTATTGAAAAGAATTGATAAGACACATACCTCTTGTTGTATATTGATTTTTGACCGTTTTCTTTGCTTTGAATGCTTGGAATGCTTGGATCAGAGTCTTCCACAGCCTGTCGGGATCCCCTGACCTTCTCTCTGTGTATGGGAACAGGAGAAGAAAATAACACCGTGGCTATGGGGACTCTAACCATTGGTATTTATAATACCACTCCCAACCCTGGACCAGTCCCACAGTGGACCAGGTTGGTCCATCTCTAATCATACTTAAATCGATCTACCTGTAACTAGACTCTCACTGAACCAACTAACCTTATAATTAATTTAGTCCATAAAAATATCTTACAATCTCCCACTTGGACTATATTAATTATAAATTCACCATTGATCCAATGTGGTCATGGAATCTCCAAAACCATCATTTACTTTGATTCAGTTATCAAGCCTACCAATGTCGAACAACAGCGAAAAGTACTCCTACACATCCGGTGTATCGCCTTCTGTCAGTCACATACAGAGGTCTACTTAATGACATAAATCACTTTGAGATGAATTCTTGAGTCCAATGATCAAATTACCACGATTCCGTTACCTTAAAATCCTTATAGGTCAACGCACTTTGATATTATTCAACTTTATATAGGCAAACCGCCTTCAATTTAGACTAATATCATACTTTGGCTTACCGTCTTCTTTAGCTAAATACCACCTTGTAATTTTGACATGTCTTAAATAATCAAAAATACATACAAGCAATAAATGCTCATCAATAATCCTACCCATTAAACCACATGCAGAATAATCAATTATAGATAAATCATCAATTACCAGATCTCCCACTAACCAAGCAGATCTAAACACTCCCGCTGACTAAAAGAATCTAAAGACTCCCACAGACAAAACCTTTTCAACCATTCCAAGAAAACCTTTTTTAACCTGTCTCTATATAGCCCTAGAGATCAACTATGACTGGTACAACTAGTCAAACCTAAGATTACACAGTCAAACATAAAAAACTATTCACCACATCACATAACAAATAAGATCAACATTACATGCAGTCATTTACCTTACAACATCATAAGCATAATTTCTTTCCATTTAATTGAAAGAAAAACTTTACATTCTGATATTTCAAATAACATCATTACATTTTTAATATGGGAACAATATGTTAAGTCAAACAATAAACATAAAACGAAGTAAAATCAAGAGCAGAAAAAGTATTTGAATGCAAAAGAAACTTTATAATATTCAAGCCAACAGTCTTCAAGACCCTCCTACTCCAAATACCTTGGGAGTCCTAGAATCGTTATCCTTTTCTAGATATGCTTATCTGGCTTAACAATATTTAGTCAAACCACCTATCTTTGGTCAATCTACCCATCTTTGAGTAATCCACCTTGGAGTCACCCCACAATAATCTTATCACTAGCTATTTCTCCCATTTGGTAATGTAAACAACCTAGATCTGAATATATTTTCTAGCAAGAAATAAAATATTTAATATATCAATTACATTGGTCTCATCGTTCTTGAGCTTTTCAATGATAGTTGATAGCTCCCAAAATACTTCCTCACATTACCATTTTCAACATAACTGGTACTAAAGAGCTAGGTTAATAAACTATCTTCCGACCCCCTTCTAAAATATTATTCTTATCCTTTGGATTTTTCTTAGATAATCCCTTCATAATATTTCTCATCTTAATACTGCTACACATAACCTCAATCGTAGAATACCTCACAACTTATGTAAACTACTATGAAAGATACATCTAGGTTAAACGATCCTAGACTAGTCTCCAACTTTTTCATAATAAATTTTATTGTTTATCCCAAGAAGAGTGGGAAAGAAACTACTAAATCATATGGTACATTCACTGAGACAGACATACTAGGAGACATAACCATCATCATTATACGAGTCCAAACACAAATGTCCTGCAATAGATAAATTACACAAGACTCATATAAACACATGCAATTTATATTTATTTATACTTTGTCCAGAATAAAAAAAAGATAGCTATCAAAACATTCTTTGGGACAGTCATACTTGGATGAACACATCAATGTATGAGTTTAATACAGTATCAAACAACTGAAGACTCATACACATACCCTTTACTTGCATTAACTATATAAATCATTCATGCAAATAAATATTCTTTTTTAAGAGTTAACCAACTATACATTCTCCTTTGGGATAAACATGCAGTGGTCTTCTCAGTTTCTGTGCAGTGACTGCGAAAGAATAATGACTCTCGAAAATTCCACCACCTTTGGATTAATGAGACTCCTTAAAGTCAAAATCCTTTCAACTCATGTACATGAACATACCTTTAACTTTGATAATGCCACCTTTGGGTTAACAGTATTTTTCTAAGCTATTTTTCACACCATTGAGAACAGTGTATTAAAAATATATCATTTATTGTATATGTAAATGCATAAATTTGGGGTTTGAGAACCACCATGTTGGAATTGAGTGTACCACTTTGATGGATTTCACTCAATCTTCACATGACACCTACAAACCTTAATTTGATCAAAACTTGACAATGTCACCTTTGGGTGTACGTCGCCCTTACACAAGCATTTACAAATACATGAACTTTGAATTTGAAGACATCATGATGAAACTAGGTGTACCACTTTGATGGGTTCTACCTAATTCCACAGTGATATCTTCAAACCCTACTTTGCAGCACCTTGTGGGTCAATAAATAAAATATCATGCACACATAACCTTTTACAAGTATCTGGTATAAAAATAACGGATAAACAAGCAGAAAACTATAAATCGGACTAATTTGGGACACCTTTTAATCAAAATAAAATTTTCAAATCACCAAACTATGTCAAATTATGTACCAAACTGTAGAGCATCAAAATACGAACCCAACGTAAATAACCACGTCAAAATTTGACGCTCCCAGCTCCCACAATCGTCGATCAAAGTTGGCCTATGTATTCTTGCATCCTAAACCGGTTCTGGACGGTTCAACCTAGGTCGTTTCGGTCTGACCGGGTTCGGTTATGGGCGGACCGAACCTACAAAATATATATATTTTTTTAAATGCTTTGGTCCAGGCCAAACCAAATGGTCTGGCCTTTAAATCGAACTGTAAATCACCGGTTCAACCGTCTGCCCAACCAACCCATCATTCGGGTCCTCGGACCCATTTTTTCGGGTCTGTGGTTCGGGTTCTCGGGCAAAAAATTCAGGTTACCGGATCAAAAAGTCGGATTCACGGGTTCCCTTGGGCCTGGCCAGGCTGGTCTGGGCCTGGCCAGGCTGGCCTGTGCCTTGGTTCGGTCCTGGACTGGCCCAGATCGGCTCGGTCCAGTACGGGGCTGACCAGGTGACATCAGCCCTACCTTTGACTTTTTTTTTTAATTGTCGCCAACGCTTGGATCTCACGCGCTTTTTCAGGCAACGCGTGAGAGCGCGTCAGGTAACTTCCGGCGACCAACCTTATGTCGCCGGCTCCGTCTCTTCGAGACCTACAATTCTATAAAATTTATTTTACTTTTTAACGGTCCGAAAAAAAATTTTGAGGGTCCAAACCCTAGACAGGTTCATACGAAAAATTTGAGTAGACAGGTTCATACGAAAAATTTGAGAGAAAAATCTCTCCCTTTTTCAATCTAATCAAACATAAAGTTTTAACAATGCTTTCCCATCGATTCTAGATCTGTGTAGGTGGCTCTGATACCACTATAAGATTTTTTTAGATCCTCTTTGGGTTTTTTTTATGAGATTTCCTATGAACCCTAACGAACACATCACACAGATTACTAGAATACAATGGACATTGAAAAGAGTTGATAAGACACATACCTCTTGCTGTAGATTGATTTTCAACCGTTTTTTTTGCTTTAAATGCTTGGATCAGAGTCTTCCACAGCCTGTCGAGATCCCTTGACCTTCTCTCTGGGTATGAGAACAGGAGAAGAAAATAACACCGTGGCTATGGGGACTCTAACCATTGGTATTTATAATACCACCCCCAACCCTGGACCAGTCCCACAGTGGACCAGGTTGGTCCATTTCTAATCATACTTAAATCGATCTACCTGTTACTAGACTCTCACTGAACCAATTAACCTTATAATTAATTTAACCCATAAAAATATCTTACACACACACACACACAGAAATATATATATATATATATATATATATATATATATATATATATATATATATATATATATATATATATATATATATATATATATATATATATATATATATAGCATCGAATCAGGATCGATGAAGTTCAAAACTGATATGAATAAACCTAGAGTTTTTACCATAAATAAATAAATAAATAAATAAACCCAAACATAAACTATTAGGGACCTAAACTATTATTATGCTCCTATATATATTGCCATTAAAAAAATAGCGAGTATTAGAGGCAGTTGTATGCGTTTTGGTCTATATTTGCATTTCCGATATTTTAATTTGTTCAACTTAATTAGGAAGACGAGGACCCAAGCTCACTTATTTAGTAGACCATTTAATGCAAAGTTCTATAGTTTCACATGATAAATATCAATATAATTAAAATTTGATGTGTGGAAAAGGGATCTAAGTTTTTATCTCATAACAAAATTTGAGACCTACCTAACTTATCATGATTCATGTGGAAGTTGAAGCCATTTAAAATGAGGTTGGAAACATTACTAAGTGGGTGAGGTAGGAAACATTACTAAGTAGGTGTGAGAATTGAAAAAAGATCTTCTTCTTTTGTCAATCTTTCCAATCATGATTCAATGGCTAGGGTTCAGTTAGTTGAAGTCCTGCGAACTCGAATCGAGCTTTAAAGTATTAAAGGTTGCTTCTTACTTCTCCATAAAATGAGATTACTGTTCACAAACAAATAATACCTTAAAGTGGATCTTCGATCAATAGGAGACTGACCCAGTCTGCATCGGCAAATCCTTCCATTCTTGGATGATTATGCACCTTGTATAAAAGGACCTGGCCCGGTGTCTTCTTCGAATATCGCAATACCTGCATGACAGTCTCCCAATGTTCTGTTCGGGATGAAAATACAAACCAAATAGAGAAAGAACGAAGATCCAACAAACACACACAACATATGAATTGCCGTGGTTCAGCACACAATCTGGAATACTTACCTCCACCATAAAGAAACGGAGATATTTTTTATTCACAAGAAAACTATATTCCTCTCTTCACCTGACAAAGTATTTTCTTTGTTCAGATCTTACCTAGGGTTTTTCCAATAGAGACAATATATAAGGATTCCTAAAAATCCTAATCCCTATACAATTATAAGTTTACCTTCGTATATGTAATAGACCCAAATCCTAATACTAGTACAATCTCATTAACTGTATATACCCTACAGAATACCAAACACCAAACTCAATATGTTCAACTTTTATTTATTTATATATATATATATATATATATATATATATATATTCCGTACTAATTTATATTTTTTTATGAGAAAATTTTTCTCTCTCTATTTTCCAGTGCCTCTCACATGGCATATGAAATGACATTTCTACTACTTTTAGGGATATTGATGTTTGTTTTCTCATCGGACCTCTTCTGACATAAAACCGACACGGTTGTAAAGAAAACCTGTATTTTTTTTTATTTTATATTTAAATTATGGGATAAAATCATAAACAGTGTCTAGGTTAGGTCCCATTCAAATGGTGGTGTGTTTATGTTAGGTCCCATGCCAATGGTGGCTCTTGAACAGTATGACCATTGCATTTAAAGCAGCTTAAAGTCAAACCATTCCAGACCCTTTGAAGCTGAAACCTTGACTTTCTCCATTTATTGCTGTTCTTGTTTTGATTGTGTTTTAGGATTCTTGAAGGCACTCCTGGGTGGTAAAAGTACAAGACTTGACCAATCAAATCTCTATGTTCACATGGTCCCTTTTGTTTTTTCTTTCTATTTTATCTTGGCCATTTTTAGATAAAAACCATGAAAAAGAAAAATCATATTTGTACAAAAATGGTAGAAATTTACTTGAAAATTTTCCTATAACCTAGAAATAAAAGGGGATTTTGGTACTTTCAAGCATACTTGGATTATGTTAAATAATTGAACTTGATTTAAATTTCGACTGGATTTTGATAGGTTACAACGTTATTCAAAAATGAAATAAGAGATAACCATTGTGATTAATGGTCCATTTGTTCGATATATACACCAAACAGTTAGACTTTGTTTATTTAGTTATAAAAATATCTGTGCAAATGATATTTTTACATGAAAATTTTTATATTTATTTTTTAGTGTCTTTCTTTACATTTTACCTTAAATAAATAATACAAAATCTTATTTACAAGAAAATTATTTTTCATTATTTTACATAGAAACAAATGGACCCTTAAGAGAGTTTTTAATTATGAAAGTAATTCATTATAAAAGAAAATTTATAATATTAAATTAACCCATGAAAAGTAGCTATATATATATATATATATATATATATATATATATATATATATATATATATATATATATATGTGGAATATGGAAAGATCTTAGGAAGTTATTTTTTAGCTAAGAGAGAGAATATATTTTATTATAAGAAAATTGAATTAGCATTAAGGAAACCATGCACGATAAATAAGAAACTAATGGGGAAAGGAAATATCATTATTAATTAAGAAATTAAATGTAATTTAATCAGGAAACTATGTTACGATATTAAATCAGCCAATGAATTGGCTATTCCAAATCCTTTGATTTTTTTTTAAATAAAAAAAACCCCAAGAAAATGTGGGCTATGCATTGAAGGTGGGAAACATTGTGAGGAAAATGATGCATGTAATAATATAATTTTATAAAATATTGGCATGAGTGATGAGTCCATTTCAAATTACATTCAAATGGTTAAAAATTATTTCAACATCCTAAATACTGGATCAAGAAATTATTAAGTTGGGATCTATTCATGTTAAACACTGCTTGAGGTTTTGGCATTTTGAATCCAAGACAAGTTAGACAAGTATTGCTAAATTATACTTAGGCTGCGTTTGGTATGCATTCCTGGAAATGTCTTTTTAGAATGAAGAATGCATTCTTATATAGAATGAGTTGGGTTAAAGAGCGTGACATTTCCATTCTAGACTCCGAATGTAGAATGGACTGACAACACATTCCAGAATGAACTATATTAGAGAACGCATTCCACGATCCAAGAATGAGAATGCATAGCAAATACTGTTTGGTCATATCAAAATGTGAATGAGAATGGGCTAAAGAGACTAAACAACATGTTCCGAAATGGCATGTTAGAGAATGCATTCTATTATCCAAGAAAGAGAATGCATACCAAGCACTGTTTTTGCCATCTCAGAATATGTTCTTGAACTAACCCTAGTGTTCATGATTCGATTTGACCACCATTAATGGAGAATTCCAATTCTCTAGCATGAGAGATGTGGTTCAGTGACCAACATTTGACGTAAAGGCTTTAGTCTAGGGGTCCTGGTTGGAAGGGTGTCAATCTTGGGACTGCACTGGTTAACATGGTCAGAACCAACGGGTCAAAATCAACACCAACGGACCAACCCGGACAGATTATTAAACATGTTGGACCAAGGCCTGGCCCTAGGGCTACAAGTTTGGCCTGAAAAATCTGAACCCGCTCTAACCCGCCCTGAGCCCAGACAGGGTCGGGCCTGAATCATATGTTTGCGGACTGGCAGGGTTAGGCTAGGCCTAGGCTGTTCTTGGGTTTATTTTTTCAGAAATTTGAATTTGCTTGTTTCAGAGAGAAAATGGCAAAGATGATGAATATATCTGAAGGGCCTCTCCCATGTAGAGTTGGTGGAGACTTTTGAACAGCCTTTCTCTTGAGCTTCACCAATTGATTGATGTTGAGCTTTATTATCACAGGTGGCTAGTTTGGGATCTATGATTTTGCTCTGTTTATATGAGCTCATTTTTAGTCACTTTGGTATGAGCCCGTTTAGAGCCTGATTAGCATGAGCCGGATTGTTGGCCTGTAACCATGCAGTTGACCGAATATAAACAATAAAACAAGTCCATGCCTGGCCTATTAAGCATGATTAACTAAACAGGCCAGTCACGGTGCTGGTATTACCAAACTGGTGTGGACTTATTATGCCCGACAAAAATTGATTGGGACGAACCGGCTGACAACTCTACCGGTTTGGCTATGAACTTCCTCACTCCAATACCTGATGATAGATTGATGGCCAAGGGTAAAAAGGGTATTATAACCCAGTGCTGCTCCCACTTATGTGAGATACTGGAATTCCAGGATGAGTTCAGAGACAGTCCTAATCTTTGGCCATTTTGCATGAAATGGTTGCTCTCAAGATTCGAACCCGAATATTTGCCATGGCGGTCGGAACTTTTAACCATTGCTTCAAAGTTCAACCAATGCCCCTACTGATAGCCATGAGCCCGAAATAATTTTAAAAAAATCTAGAGGAATTGTTTAGTATTAAAAACTATACCCATTAGAAGTAGCTCAAAAGTGAGACAATACAATGTCTAAGAATATCATCCTCAAAGACAACGAAAATGTTCCAATAAATGCACATAAACAATACTAATACAAGCATTTTAACCACTTTGACCATGTAAATGCTTTAACAGCCAATTTTTTCGTCTCTTTTCATTCAATGTGAGGAATGTCATGGCCTTCTTGTCATCGGAAGTAACATACTCAAGGGCCTCCACAAGAAGTTCATCATCGAAATCTTGAATCTTCATAATCTCATTATACAAGTTGTCTATGCTAATTTTATTGTTTCGGTCCAATGTTTCAGCTATTTTGCCAAGATTTGCAGCTGCTGAATTCATCATCTCCATGATAAGATGGGAAGTATGGAGTTTGTTCAGATTCTCACCAGTATGTGCTGAAGATTGCTCTGATGATGCTTCCATGCCTTCCTCTACACCATCAAGATTGACCTCTTCGCCCACTGTCATATGCTGATTAACAGTCTCTGCCTCATCCACAAACTCACTGGTCAAATGCCATGCCATCATGCTTAACATTCCCGCTGAACAAGCAGCCACAACAGCAGCTATGAGCTCATCATTGTTAAGGTTGCACTGTTTATCCATCTACAAGTCATACGCACATACATCAATGTAAAATCTAAACATGATTCTTATAAACCTACAATCTCAGCAGTCTCCCTTTGATCTAAACAAATTACAACCATTTGATCATTGTAAAGTTCTATTCATATTTCACAAACTAATCATTACAACTTTTTTAATACATGTATGCTGTGTAAAGCTGGAGCCAAGGGATTTGGTAACTTCTGTTTACATATTAATAACAAACAAGGGAAGGTTGATTACTCTTGAACCTCTTGTCTTCCCCATTCATCTGTTCTCCTCCAGGAATAGCTTGGGGCAGCACTAAACCTGATGACATTCTTATTCTTTTATTGATCTAAATTAAATTATTTACAAATTACAACTATTTGATCCTTGTAAAGTTCTATTCATATTTCACAAACTAATAATTTCAACTTTTATAATACATGTATGCTGTGTAAGGCTGGAGCCAAGGAATTTGGTAACTTCTGTTTACATATTAATATCAAACAAGGGAAGGTTGAATACTCTTGATCCTCCTGTCTTCCCCATTCATCTGTTCTCCTCCAGGTATAGCTTGGGGCAGAACTAAAACTTCTGATGACAATCTTATTCTTTAATTTTTCTTTTCTTCTCCTATCCTCCTCAATCTCTACCCCTACAGATGCTGGTCTGTTCAGTCTTTAAGGATTTCTTCTTCTACAAATTGTGGAGCAACCATAATGGTTGACTCTATTACCTATGTGTATAATATATGTTGATGGTACCCTTTTTAACTGGAACCAGTGTGTTACTTGTAGTTTCATGGTGATATGATGTAGAAAGGCTGTGTGAATAGTAATGTGTATGTGCTACTTGAAGGAGCTTGTATGAAAAATGTGCATGATTTTACTCTTCATGCAGCAGCATTGGATTGGCTGGCTAATTATGATAGATTGTGGAAGCCGAAGCCCACTCCTGTGGGTGTCTTTCTATTCATATAAATTTAGTGGTGATCCAGCAGGGCTGGGGGTATTCTTGTATTGTCTTGTGGGGCAAGATCTGTAATTAATTTGTCACATTACTATTAGAGCAAGCACCAGTGAGAATGAAATAAGACAACAGTATGCTAAGCAGGAAGAACCTTCCACATTGCATCTTGGTGGACATAAAAGCTCCATATGTAGCCTAGATCAGCCTCAATTTATCGGAGAATTAAGGCCCATTAAGGCCCAAAAGCATTATGCCACTTAGTGAAATGAAGGTCAGTGTGTGGGTTTATTATTATTATTATTTTTTGGGGGGTTTTGTTGGGGGGGGGGGGGGCTTTGTTTTGCCCCAAAAAAACCAAAATTATGAAGGTTGCCTTTTGAGTTGTCCTTTTCCTGGGTCTTAGAACTCGACCTTTTGTTGTTGTCGTTGTACTGTCTTATATTGTGCTGGCATGCTATTTTAGCAATCGAATTATTTGTTGTCTATAAAAAACAAAAAATCAACATTTTGACAGCAGATGATATGAGTGAAATACTCAAACACATTGTGGGTGACAACATTTGAAATTTGGCATACACCGAGGATACCTTATCTATCCAATTGTCATTTTGGCTACATCCTCCATGACAGTCAATTCTTGGGCTACTCCCAAATAAATCTAAGCAAGTCACCGAGAAACCCTTTTCCATATAATATACCTAACCTAGGCACATCATTTGACAATTTATGTGCCTCAGTGGCTCTACCCAGTAAAAAATCAGAAAGGAAACCTAAAATGACATGGGATTTTTTCAAGAAGACATTGCAGAGGAAGTAAAAAGTAAATTCAGAGAGAGGAACACCACAATTTTAAGAATTACAATTAATACATCTATCATAACCAGCATTATCTCTATTAGAAGCAAATTGAAGAAATAGCAACATTATAAAATGTGTGGTAATATCAAGCTTACCCCTTATCTGGAGCACTTTCTACATCTATCTGTCTTCTTACGTGCTGCTCTTACTCACATGTCAAAAACTCACCAAGAAAGAAATCTCAAGCTATTATTATAACTGTTTCAGCATTATTGTCACTATTGTTAGCATGGAAGCTTGAACACACAGCAGCATTGCTGATACATTCTCCAATCTAAGATTACTCATAGGAAAACATGCGCACACACATACATACCCACCAGCACCCCCCCACCCAAAAGAAAAAAATAAAAAGAAGAAAAAACACTGATGGGCCTCAAGAGAGTGAGTTGAAATTATTATTTCCTGGTCACAATATTTCCTGCAGTTTTTGGATTGTAGGTGCTTTGTATCTATGCTGAATTTTGTAAAACCTCTTCTGTTCCTACATACAGAGCACTTTGCTGTTAAACATGCCAAGGTTGCAGCCAAGGAAGCTTCCCAGCTTCCACAGATCATCACCCTTCTATTACCAAGTTTCAGCTCTATTGCCTCATGGCACGTGGTAATATGAGCCACATAAATCTCTCAAACGAGATACTTCGAAAGCACAACATGAGGCTCGACAGACCTCAAATTCTTAGGGAGGTAGTAACTGGAAAGTTTTTGTGGTTTGCTATTACAAAAGATGGACCCCGTTTATTCAACAAAAAAAAAACAAAATTAAAGGACTATCACTAGTAGAGCAAAAATTTAATACTATATTGGCCATATTGCTGGTGTTAACAAGTGAACTGTACCTATGGTTATAATGTAGATGGTCTAGATATGCTAAATCAGCCTTCCATGTAACAGAAACCAATCAGGCAGGCCTCCTTGAATTTATCTGCCATTAGGAAACTTAGGTAGCACTTAAAAATGTGAAACATGTAGCCTCCTTTTACGCATCCAAGTTTCACTTTCAGCTTAAACTATGCCATGCAGCAAAACAAGGGATGCTTTAGGAGAAACAGAGCAAAAAAGAGGAAACAATGTTACAAGTTTTGGGACATTATAAAATCGCCTGGGTCAAACCATATACATCCTCCACAAACAAAAAAGAAAAACCCGTTAGACAGTATGCAGTAAGCCATTGATCATTTTGTCCTTGGACTCTTTAGGGCAAACTGTTTCTAGCATGGCACACCAAGGAAGGCCTTGCTGTCCAGCCCAAGTATCTTCCACGTGGCAGGTTGGATGGGGCATAATTTTTTTTAATAACTAAACATATCCCCAACCCCTCAGGGAATTGGGATCAACTCATCCCTACTTCTCCACTATCAATGGGTAGATCCTAAAGTCCCTTGATAACATGCCAAGATTCTGCCCGAATAGAATCAGCTAAATGGAAAGTAATATTCTGAAAATTTGAGACTACCAAGAGAGTGGATGGAATACCAAAAGGGTGCATGCCAATAAATGGGAGGGTATATGATTGAATTAGGTTCCGAAATTTGAATTGTAGCCTATCCATACCTATCTATCCAATGGTTGGAATTGCCATATCATCGTTTTGTGTAACAAAAAAAGCAGGTGGTATCGCCTTCCTATGTGGACCATGCAAAGGCCGTTTTGCTCCGGAATTATAAAGCTTATAAAAAATGATAATCTCCTTCATGGTTTCACCTTAAAGTTAAGCCCTATAGGCTGGTTTGGCATGATTCTAAGAAAATATATTGTTGCCAACCACCAAAAGGACCAAGTTGATGGTAGCTGGTAGAGTTCCCCAAATCTTCTTCCCCCTTGGAACCCAAGAAAGATTACTATGGCTATTCAGATCATCTCTTTATATGCTTGCTTGGGTTTCTTCTTTTGTCCCTTATACATCATGCATGTTTTAGCAGTGGAAGTCAGGAATTAGGAACTGAGTAAAGCTAACTGGGAAGCGTAACATAAGCCCTTTCTTCATTCATTGAAGTAGTTGGACCACTTCCTAACATGCTCGGTTTGGACTGCATTTTCTGCTCAGACATTATGTATAGGTTTCAGCAATCAAAAGTTCAGTAACTGTGCTAGTTACTGTAAGTCTATGACCTAAGGAGGACAGTATAACCTATAAACAGACGCACATATAGACTGGTTTTTTATTTTTATTTATTTATTTATTTTTTCTTTATTGATAAGTACATTAGAATGGTTTGTTGGAAACAGAATGCAATGCCATGATTGCAGAAAATGCCCACGCAACTATGAAAGATGACCTTCAATTACTTGTTCCTTTCAAAGTTCAACAAGTTATTTAAGAAAACAACCAGATTTTCTTTATGACATTTCTACGAACAGTAAGAAGTACAATAAACACTTTCAAGAGAGAAAAACAATATGAATACCAAATAGGTCTGTAGAACAAATGGGGATTGAAAAATCAAGAGAGAAAAACAATATGAATATCAAATAAAGAAATAAACACTTTCAAATTTTCGATGGGAACTTACCTCCTTGTTCTTCTTCTTTCTCTTTCGTGTAAGGATCAAGGACAAATGACTCCTCTGGTTTCAGCTCGCATTTGTTACGCGTTACTCAGTCATCCACCCCAACGGGAGGATGGAATTTGCATCTTCTTTGCTCTGGGATTCAACACGTGCCTTTTTTAATAATACAAAATATAGGAAAAATTACTTAGATCTCCCTTGATATTTCGTTTATTACACAGATTTTTCTTGACATTAATTGACTTACACGTATCTCCCTAAAATTAATGGGGTTAACTTAAACTTTTTACTAACCAAAATACCCTTTGTTTAACAAAGTGAATTCATGTCTGATTTAATCAAAATTAACTCCTAAAGTCTAAGTAACTCACTGGGAAGACGAAGATGTTGGTGCAGGAAAAGATGTCTTTAAAAAAAAATCACCTTGAATTATCTTAAACATTATTAAGGGTAAAAGGATAATCCAATATGATAAGAATATTATGATACTTAAAAAATTAAGATATGTTTACATCAACAATTACTCTCTATTTCCTAACTGATTGGATTAAAGTGATATAAGTTTTACTTTATGAGGGAGGTCTCTGCAAATCAATAAATGCCAAAGGATGTCTTTGTTGTAAATGAAATGTCAAGAGAAGGTCCGAGTAATTTTTCCCAAAAGATATATTATATTTACTCTCCTATCCATCGTCCTAGGAGGAGAATCGATCACATGACCTCTTTCGATGAAACCTTTTTTTTTTTTTGGGTAAATGTAATATTTCTTTATCAAAAACTTGAGGGGCACAATGATAGAATACACTGAATTTGAATCCATGAATTAGAAAGAAATCACACTGTCCTATACGTCAAGGCAAAAAGAATCACCTGTTACTATTTATTTGAGCATTTCTTGATTTTCCATATGAATGATTAGAAACTTTTATTGAGGAAAAAGTATTCAGTTTTTGTATACAGGTTCACATATTGGGTTCTTTGTCCAGTGGAGTGGGGACAGATTTGGTATTACACACTCTTCTTCTCTCCCAATATAATAGTGAAAACCATGACAGTGTGCGTGCATGATCATTCATAAAACTTTTTGCCTTCTAAAAAAAAAAGGTTTTTTGAGTGTTGACTGAGTAGGAATTATGTTAATAACCCTAGTCTTTTTCTCTTCTATGATACTCTTTCTATTGTATCCACATCCTCTCTTGCGGTAATCGGAATTGTCAATTGATCCAAGGGTTGGAGTTTAGCGGGTATACATCGGTATGTGCGTTGGATGAAATCCAACCCTTGGCAGCTGAAACTGTCGTAGAAGAGGATTTATATACCTCTCTACTCCATTGTCCTCTACTGACACAATAGAAAAGTATTGCGGCTAGATCTAGTTCTACCACTAACGAACCTTCGAATGCACAAGGTAAGGCAACTGTCGAATTTACGTAAAAAGAGAGAAAATAGAATAATTCTTATTAATTTCAACCTATGTGTAAAGAGTCCCAACTCGTCCTCTATATAAGGACGGATTACATGAAAGGAAATACAAAAAAAGAAAAAAAAAAGATATACAAATAATATTAATGCAACACCCCTTAAACATGGGATGCACATCGTCTCCTCCCAGTGATTCTGGGAGGACGCGGCAACCTATCTTGGATGGCTGTCACGTGGCTCTCGGTTGAATCCGAGACCCACGTCTGAGCCGACAACCCCTGTCGGTTTGGCTTGTCGGCTGGGTGTCGGCTCGGACGTGGGTCTCGGATTTACTGAGAGCCACGTGGCGGCCATCCAGGACAGGTTGCCACTGTCCTCCCAGAACCACTGGGAGGACAGGATGCGGATCCTTAAACATGTGAATTTGAAAAGAAATACAAAAAAAGAAAAGAAAAAGATATACAAATAATACAAATGCAACACCCCTTAAACATGTGAATTTGGTCTTCAAAACACAGTTCAACTATTTTTGATGATTGATCTTGTTGTAGAGCACTGGCTGCCATTCCAAAATTAGGATTACAAATCAGTGTATGCACTAGAGGATTTCTATCCAAACCATGTACAAAATCTGTAGAGAGACTCTCTATATCATCTACAGATGAATTTACCATCGTGCCTTCTCATTTGTAAACCCAAAAAACCTAGCTGCTCACAGTTTCCTTGGTCTAAAAAAATTGAACGATTAGAAAGACACTCTCTATAAATTTAGGAAAAAGATCCTCTGCTGCATTCCTATATAGCAGAGGCAATTCTGAGCATTTAAAGTCCATTTAGACTGTATCCCGATTCCCTTTCATTGTTCAGGATCGAGACTGCTACCTAGAAGTGCAGCAAACGGCCCTAATCCATAAATTTAACAATCCATGTTGAATTTGGTTTCATCTGATTCTTAGATAGGGAACCACCTAATAGTAAGTCCAGATCCTTGTACCATTGAACATGTTGCAATTTGCAAGGCCCATGACTTGTAGATTGGTTGAGGAAACAGCAAGGGCTGTTCATTCTTCATTGATGTTGCTGTTGAAATCCAAACTGATCTTCCTTGCGAGATCTGTGCACCAAAAGATATAAACCAAGCAATAGAATGTGTTGGACTGTGGTCCAAGGGGTACACTTTGATACTATAAATTAGAAATCCAAACAACAATATGAGCTTAGAGTAGAAAGAGTCATTAGTAAAAGATGATGTAAAAAGTGATGTAACATTGGTAGGTAAGTCTATTTATAGGATTGAGATTTGAAAAATTCGATTCCCGCTTTGCAATTACTATGGACGAAAATGCCCCTGACTCGAATTATTACGTATTTACCATCTATTAGTGAGTAATTAGATTGAGAGAGAGAGGGAGGGCTTTGTCGGGTATGGGCTAGGCTGTGGAGGCCTATTCACTTTGAAATAAAGATAATAAATTGGGTGGGGGGAAATTAAAAACACATTATAACTATTATAAATGTAATAATGGTATGTAATGCCTCAAATCCAGAGAGAGAGAGAGAGAGAGGGCTTTGTTGGGAATGGGCTAGGCTGTGGTCTGTGAAGGCCTATTCACTTTGAAATAAAGGCAGTAAGTCCTGGACATGTTCATTTTGTAGATATGCTATGTTCTTTCCAATAATTCATTAAATACCATAGTAACATGGATGGATTTATTGATAATTTATTTCATACGAACCTTAATAAATACCATGTAAGTATTTTCCTTTTCTCTTTTTGTACACTCAAGTACATTTTTTTCTCCTGAATTAAATATCTTACCAAAATCTATTTTAAGTCACCCTTCATTCAATCAGAACACCCACCTTGAAATTTGCAGGATTTAATAATACTTCCTAAAGTTTTCTGACTCATTAAGTCATTTCATTCTATTTCTTATCTATCCTTGGGATTTGTGTTCACTTGGAGGTAATGGGCTGGGGCCCATGGAACTCTAGAAAACCCTTGGGTCAATGCAAAATGGACCCCACATATTCTATCAATGACAATTTTTCATTCTAGTTTTTTGCATGTGCTTTGACATTTAAAAGTCCAGCCTTGTCTTTGAGCTACCTCATTAGAATTACTCTGCTGGTACTGAGTCCTGAGTCTCCTAACTCATTTTTACCAAAATAAAGTCTCCTAACTCATTGTTCTTAGACCTGGCATTTCTCCTAGAACCTGGACCAGTCTTTGGCTGGTCCCCACTGAAAAGTATCATCCTTCACCAATCTCATCTTGCTCTTATGCATTGGATTGTTCATTCTGTTGGAAAAAATCAAATAAACAAATTCAAAACAGATTTTTCAATTTAAGTTTGAAAAGACTTCAAAATTTCAAACTTTTCGAGTAGCGCCAAAAATTTCGTTTTCGGTTTGGGCGGAAAATTTATTTTTGGTTTTTGAGTTGGCATAACCAATGTAGGATTGGTTTAGTCCCACATTGCTTATGGTTAGAGGGGATGAGACCTTTATTTATAGGGCATATCACCTTGTCTTTTGAGCCCCTGAATGAGAGCAAGCAACACACACACACGCGCACGCGCGCCGGACCGCGGACCGCGACTTGCGACGGTGACGCAGGGCGCGGGTGCGGGTGCGGGCGCGGGCATGGGCCGAGGGCCGAGGGCCACGGGCGTTGGGCGCTGGCTGCTGGCTGCTGGGTGCGGGTTGTGGGTTGTGGGTTGTGGCGGGTTCAGACACACCCCTACCCAGATGTCTTTTTGGAAAAAGGAGTGACATGTAGAGATGCAACTCTACAAATTAAAAGACATCATCTGGACCTTAGATCTCAAGATCTGAGATCTAAGATGATCTGGACGGTCCATCTGGAGGGGCACACCCTTCCAGTGGATCCGGAGGGTCACACCCCATTCAGAGGACACCTCCAAGAGGTCTGTTTGGCTCTATAAATAGAGTCCAACCCCAAGCATATTTTCTCATTCAATAGAGTACGAAATCTCTATCTCTCTTCTTCTCCAACTCTCTCTCTCTCTCTCTCCATTCTCTTTTGAAGTAAGAGTCAGAATCGTTTTTCCTTCCTATTGAGAGTTGATCTCAACCGTCGGATCCGCATATACCTGTCAGTGCGTGCACACTGGGTGGGTATCCGTTCAAAGGGTTGTTTCATCTTGGAAGCAGATTTGCGGGGAACCTTTGCACCAATAGAGGGCAAATACTGTTTTAAGGAGAGTGTACCAACACGACTCAACCCGTCTCTCTTTTTTCAGATCTCTTCAAAAAGGTACGCCATTTATGTTATATTTATGACATATCATATAGTTGATATTAATATATATATAGATACATATATATTGGTGCATAGGTGTATTTCATATTAATACATGCTTTCTTGAGTACATGAGATTTCAGTTTATATAGTGCATATACATATATATATAACAGAAACTATTCTATAAGCATAGTATAAACAACACATTCCAAACTGATTTGGGTTAGTAATGGAGTTTCACCATCAATAATTTATTTTTATATTTTAAAATTAGAATGAGATTTTCTGTTTGGCTGTGTGAACGGGATCTTAGGCCAGCACAGGGTGCATTGAGAGGACCGATACAAGTATCCAAGAGAGGGTAGAGTTCTCTTCAATTGTGATCCAATGGCTGGAGTTTACTCTATACCAATTTTTTAGTATGTGCGCGGTATGATCCCATCCGCTGAAGCACCAACTTGAGACGGGCCGAATCCTCCAAGAGAAGAGTAAAGAGATGGAGACTTGGAGTAACTGTGGACCAACCATTTCCTCTTGAGTTTAGGTGATGAAATTATTATTATTTTTTTTTTCTTATCCCACCAAAGTTATCATATGACATTTTTTTTTTCTTACACCTCTAATCCAAAGTGTATATGGCATTATTTTCATGAAAAAAATATCAAGACTGAATTTTAAGATGGGAGATTAGACTTTAAGATTTATCAAGATCAGATTAATTATCTCGATTAATTAATCGGTTCCAAACTTTGAAATTAGTACTAATTAATAATGGAACGGTCTGATTCCTAATCGGCCTGAAGATAAAAAGACACTAGTCAATTATGCCGAAAGAAAATATTTTTAAGCCGAGGGACCCGTACATAATATATAGTAAAAGTAAATTATAATCTATGAAATATAAAACCCGTGGACTCAATGGCCTATTTTATCATGAGTATGCTTTTGCCCAAAAGAGTGATAGTGAGTGAAAAACCTAAACACTTGGAAGATATGTCTATATTAGATGCCTTGAATTTGCCAATATATATATATATATATATATAAATATATATATATATATATATATATATATATATATATATATATATATTAGATTATTTTAATAATTCGTGGATTGGTCATATATTAAATTTGAAATCTTATTTTCACCATATGGCCCACATTGTACCGAACTTTATTTCTGAATTATTGAAACAAAATGATCTTTTTTTCCTTATGCAATATGGGATGCATTATGTCCTAAGGATATGTTCAGATGTCACGAAAAAAATAATTTAGAATGGAGAGATATATATTACTTTTGTCTTATATTGTTTTTTCATTTATTGACATCTAAACATAACAGGAAGACAAAACCTAAGATCCAAATAACTCTTTGGTCCCCTCTTCAAACCAGATGAGATGATAGACAATGAGGCCTAGGGGAGAATAGTTCAGTAGTACATACATGTATTATTCCATCACCATCTACATTCAATAGACCCCACACTCTAAAAGTGGGTCCAGTGAACTCCATCAGGTACAGGATCTTACCTAGTATTTAATGGGTTATCTTCAATACAATCCAATAATTCCAAGTTTTTAAATATATTATTATGACTTTCAAAAGTTTACGATATTGCAATCAATATTGTCCGATAAGTTCAACCGTTGGATTTAATTCCATACTCAAGCATTCAACTAATCTCATGCAACACAATCAATACAATTACATGATTCCAACTGTTCAATTAAATTCTATATATATAACATGTCAAATTAGTGGAGTACGGTTTGTACCTCCTTGTAAGTGTACTATTCCTCCGTCCTTTGAGAAAAAAAAAGGTACCATTCCTCTGTTTGGCTGAACCCCTGCACCGTCTCACACGAGGGTATAAAATATCCATGGTTATTTCACCTCGTGGGTGAGGTGGGTAGGTTCGTCTTAAGTTGAGTAGTCATTTCAATGACTGATGTAGGGAGTGAATTCTAACCGTTGGATCATGAGTAGAGAAACTGAAAATTCATTTTATCAGTTTACCCATTTAATGTTTGTTATAACAAAAGTATCTAAAACGAGTTTGGATTTTATCAATATACCCAAGACCATGTCGACCATCTGCCTCTGAATTGATATTTTTACCCTTCCCTACTCTTTTTCTCCCTCTCCAAAATCACGGGTATTTTCTCTCCTTCTCGTGTTTCCTGACATCCAAAACTCAGTGGCTCCATCTTTGATCACTCCTCTTCGAAGGCCACACTCAATCGCCTCCTCGCTCGTCGACTAGCCCAAATTGGAGCCATATTAGGTATTTTACATGTATCCTTCTCTTTCCCAACCTCACTAAACATCACCAATCTAATCATTAGAAGCCAATTTTGTAAGATTTTTCAGATCTTCTTTGAGTTTTTCCTATGGGATTTTCATGAACCTTATTGAACACATCAGACAGATTACTAGAATACAATAGGTATTGAAAAGAGTTGATAAGACACATACCTCTTACTGTAGATTGATTTTCGATCGTTATCTTTGCTTTGAATGCTTGGATCAGAGTCTTCCACAGCCTGTTGGGATCCCTTGACCTTCTCTCTGCGTATGGGAACAGGAGAAGAAAATAACACGGTGGCTGTGGGGACTCTAACCATTGGCATTTATAATACCACCCCCAATCTTGGACCAGTCCCACACTGGATCAGGTTGGTCCATCTCTAATCATACTTAAATCGATTTACCAGTAACTAGACTCCCACTAAACCAATTAATCTTATAATTAATTTAGCCCATAAAAATATCTTACAAACTTCTCTATTTGTTCCTTAGAATCCCAAGAGATCACAAAGGAGAGACTGTTAGTTTTGTGAGAGTCATGAACAAAGATCTCCACACTGGTAGTGTAGGGGTCTTTTTTCTCATTCTTTTATATCAATATTAACTATACGACCTCAATGAACCCTCGATGGCAAGGAAGTGTTTGTAATGCAATGGTGGCTGTTAATTAGTGCGTTTAGTTTAAGTCTAGTTAAGTCTAGGGAGGACGAGTGTTCAAGTCTTCTACCATGCCACCCACTTACTCTACCCCCTCTCCTAGGGGTGTTAACTGGTCAGTCGGGACAAAATCGGTGTCGGTCTTTATAAGGCTTGATCGAAATATGTCCATTAAGAGGTTCTGGCTAGGTGGGTTACATTGTGCACATTAACTAACAACTGATATGATGTCGGTTTGTTATCGGGCTGACTTTGGTGTGGTTCGATTTCGGGTCCATATACTGGTCTGGTAAGGGATGTCATCTTACTTCGGTGTAAATCCTTGACATTCAGTTTAATTCAGACTAGATGAAGTTCGGTTCAAGCTTGATTGGTCTGCTTTAAATGTTCGATTTTATGCTAGCTCTGATCGGATCGGGACTAAAAGTATTATAACAAGCTAACCCAAAACATATCCACTATCAGTTCGGTGAGTCAATTTCAAATTAATTTGATTCGACTTAGTCTTAACTATCGATTCAATACCAAAATTGACACCCTTACATTTTCCCCTCACTCATCCAAGTAGGCACCCAATTGCCATCCAAATACCATTATAATGGACCCACCTTGGCACAATAAATGACCCCTCAACAGTAGCATTATGTGTATGGCATTAATTTGGCCCTCATCCTCCCTCCAAAACTTTAATAATCTATTCTCAAATTTCAAGGGTGAGTGACCAACACCAACAAGATTCATTAATTAAAAGAATTCATAAGATCATAAGATACATTAATTAAAAGAAAAGAATTTGTTAGGTGTTTTCTAACATGGACAAGTATGCTGTGGGAGGAAGAGAACAAAAAGAATTAAGGAGATCACAAGAGTTATGTCGCATTTAAATGTAAAAAGGTTCATATTAAAGAAAAGGAAGGCCAAGGATGGCGTTAATGGTGCAAGCAAACACGTCCTAAATTCCTAAATGTGTGGAGTGAGATATACCTACATTCCTTGTCAAAGATAGAACCTAATAACTCTCCCCTTCAATTTTTTTTCTTTTTCATTTTCATGAAAGAAATTGAAAAAAAATCCTCTCGAGTCGCCTAGCTTGTTAGTCATTCATGGATGAATTGGAATGCATCAACATACGTGCCAAACATCTAGATCCACCAGAAACCCATCATAATAAATATACCCATCATAATAAATATAGGGTTTGCTCTTTTGCGGGCCGAAAAGTCTTGCCTGAAAGAGATACCTCCTACAAAGAACACAAAATCAAAGAAAAAAGATCCTTCTCCGGGGGTATATATGTACACCTAAACACGAGAGGAGTGAAATATAATCCCATACCCCTAGCTGGATATCCGTAAGTGCATTCCATTGGTTGTTGTGGGAGCATAAAAGCCACACAATTGGATGAGAATCCTTCCCCCATAATCAAACAATTAAAGGACTGAGATTTCCTGTCCGGTTACTTGGATCATGTGCTAACACAAGGTCCAATGTGCGGCAGGCACAAGTATCCAAGAGGGAGGGTTAATAGGGTCATTTCAAAGCCCATGTGAGAACGTGCAAGGGACACCATCAGACAAACTTTTTCCAATAAAAAAAAACCCTGAATTTTCTTAAAGAAAAATATTTTCTTTCTCCTCACCTGACATTCTCTCTCATCTCCACGCCCATGGGTGCCAAAGGTAATGGCGCCAACAATTACTGCAGCACAAGAATGGCATTTCTTTCAGGTTTCACATAATCAAAATCCCAATTTGTGATTATAATGGTATAATGTAGATTGGTGATTCAACAAGGGGTGTCAAAGCCCCCAAAAATCATATGAACCGGGTTATTACGGGGTTGAAAGAGAATCATTCCACTTGCATTTAAAACAGAAAAGAAAGAACACTTAACACCCATGTAAGCTAGTGGCCCCACACTGAATTCAACAAGGGGCGTCAAAACCGTTCAATTTGTTGATGCCACACTGAATTCCAATCCATCGATGCATGGTATTCACATGTGTGATTAGGCAGGTTCCTTAATCAAAATGACTTTGACCTCTTTCATTGGAGTTTCAAGCGATTAAAAATGGCTTGCCTTGGAGTCGAAAAGATCGATCGAACCAAACCGGATTGTGTTTGAATTGGATTTTGATTTTAGAAAAAAATGGATATTATCAGCTGTGTTTTTGTCTAAACCAATTGGATCGATAAGACTGATCGAATATACCAAAATAATAAAAAAAACCTTATAAAAATGATTTTTATATTCCTTATATTTTATTTGTATATCCATAAAATGATAAGAGACCAATAATGAACAGATAAAAGAGATTAATTAGACCAGTAGCTAATTAGTTTTGATTTGGATTTTATGAACCTACTAGCTATCGGTTCAGTTTCAACCTAGAATCAAGATTAAACCAAACATAACTGAACCAAACCGACCGTTTGACTCCCCCTTGCTACCATGGAATAAAGCCATGTCAATATGATTGTGGGTCCCATCATCCAAAGAAATTTTCATGGGTACTATATTTAAACTAAACATTATTTGAAAATGTTGAAGAGAAAATCTCATTGTCTACAATGCATGATTTGATACTATGATTGGATTCATGGAATAATGAATCTCATTATTAATGTCATCCCTTCTATGGAAGATTCAAAAATAAGTTTCTCATTGGTGATGAATATCTCTGAATAAAAAAAATTCTCTCTTCATCATTGGTGAAAATTGAAACATTAAATATGGAAAAATAATACAATTATAGGAGCTCTCAAAATTTCATGTGTTGTACTCATATGGATACACTGAACATTGTTTAATTAATGTTATTTGAAAATGTTTCTTGCAAATATAACTGCTGGCTGGATATAATGTCCCTACCTTGAAGCATACAGTCATTTTCATAACTAGTTTGATCACAACCGACATGTTCTTAATTAGCTATATTATAAAGCAAATGGGGTCCAGTATTAAATTTTGATGATACAATAATCATTAAATATACTGTTGAATCTTGATCAAAGTATGGGCCTGATTCTATTATTATCAGGTTTTGACCTATTTAATCTTTATTTTTTTAAATAAAAAAGTAAATTATTATTGTCACAAAGGTTTATTATTTTTCAAATATTATAAGATATTTTTTCTATCACATGCATGATATGTCTATTTTGGCTGTTAGGTAGAAAGGAAATGATCTAGATTAATCACATGTCAAATTTTTAAATCTAATTCAAACAATATGCATATAGTGTATATCTATGCATATGTACTTATACTTTATAGATTATTATACACTCTCTCAATTCTAAGTAGAAATGGATGGTTTGGATAAGAAAAATCATAAAAATATAAGATTTAGATTTGTCTTTTCACTTCTTGAAATGTCACATTCCCATGTTTGACCTTGCATCATACATGGAACTATCATATTACTTAAATGCATCACTTTAATACCCAAAATACCCTGCTCTTTATGAAAATAATAGTCTGATCACCAAAGCTGGCTGTGCAAGAAGCCCCTTGCCCTTATGAAACTAAAAGGGTGAGTGGTAGCAGTACATGCGCAACCCATAAAACTAACAAAATAATTTTGGGTGAATGAACTAGATAAGGTAGTTTACTATGAGATAATATTGCTTAAATTATTGAGACGTGTTGGAACATTGCTGCTATTTCACGCTGACACCTTTTTATCGAACGAAAATTTTATTGTGTTTTAAATTTCATTGTAATTATTTTTGGGTAAAAAATAAATTTATTGAATAAAAGATCGAGTACAAACCAATGCATCCATCATGAAGCCAGGGTGAGAAAATGGGCTAATTGACAACCCCAACGATGCCAAGACCATCGGGCAAGGGAACGAGCAATCAATTGGCTCCCCTTGAAATATATCTAAAAGAACACTCCTCAAACAAGGAAGCCAAACATAAAATATCAACAAATAATAGGCTGAAGGCTGAATCACCAGGTCACAAGGACAATTTGGATTGGAAATATAGTGAACTATATATCCTTGCAAACGGTCTCCACTTGGATCTTAGTAAAGGCCTCCAAAGTCGCAGTGTGTAAAGCAGGCATCTCTAATGGCCAACGCTCCACCAAGCTTAGCCCCTTCAAACATCAGAGAATCAGAGATTGCCTTAACAGCAGCATTCTCATGATTTTGGAAGATCCAGCTGATGCCACAAAACTGAGATTTCAGAAGTAGGTTAGCATCGGTATTGATTTCAATAAAACCTTCAGTAGGACCAACCCAAGCAGCAGTTCAGAACTGATCTTAGGAGAAAATGCCAAAAAGAATTGTTCTCAGTGGGCATTGAAAATTCATTGAATGCCTTCTCAACTTGAAGATTCACGTCCATGGGAGAATATATACTCATTCTGGCCTTCCAAAGATACCAACAAATGAAAGATGATAAACCAAAAGGTTCCTTAGTCTGATCTTTGGATTCATGAAAAAAGCTATGTCAATTCTGAAGCCGAAGATATAACTTAAAATCTGGATTTCCAGGGACAATATGAGATAGAATTTTAGCGGACGGTGTCGCTACAGTTGGTGGCGAAATGAACAGAACCATACTGCTCAAGTATATTATGGACAAGTTAATTAGAAGAATATAATCAATAGATTAATAAACATCCGCTCCACATCCCCAACAAGCCGAATTTAAAGGTATATGACAATGAGCTCATCCTTTACCCCAAGCAAGACCTTGAGGACAAGCTGGCCACATAAAGGATTGAATTTTGGGAAGAGACTCACAATGCCATATCCTATTCCATACTTCTTTGAGAACCAACTTCCACTGATTGATTTTTGATGATGAATGGTAATGCAATTCTTCCTCTTCGTACCTGTTAGACAAGATACGATAAGCCGATTTAACCGAAAATTTACTATTTTTAGCACCACTCCAAACAAGCTTGTCCTCTACATTAATGTTTAAGCTTCTGCTTTACTGGAAGTTTTTCCTTGTTACCATTTTCTTGCCAACCTCGTATTGCCTAAACAACTACAATATGATACAATTAATCCTTTTTCCCAAAGGCTGAATTGAATACATGATTTCTCAATATTTATTTATTTATTTATTTATTTGGTAATAATTTCTCAATATTTAATGAATGCGCCATTTTTTTTTCTTTTATTAGGAGGAAAAATGACATATTTTAATCATTGCTTGTAAAAGAGGGCTAAGGCATTTGGCATACACAACTATAGCACCCATTTGTAGTGGTTATAGATTATGTGTTAGCTTTTGTAATCTATCTCAATCATATGACCAATTATATATAAAACTTAATTCTTTCTTTATTTATTTAATAATCATTAAATTTCAAAACTATTCCGAAATTGGTCGAGTTTTCTCAAACAATTTTCAAAGCATTATAATAACTTGTAGAAAAATCATATTTTTGTTTGAAAATTTATCCACTCATATCTTTCTCACCTCTTTTCCGTAAGTTATTTTCTTGTAATTGCTTGTATCACATAGTTTCTCTAATTTGTAAAAAAATCATACTTTCTGTAAGTGCATTCAGTAGTTCCTATTGTTTGTGCTAAACGACTTGGGTTTTTCTACTTGACATTGGCTTGTATCAATGGAGCATTGACATCGATTCCTTTACATGAATGTCATTGGGTCATCATGAAAACCTCAAATGCAAGAAGTATTTGGGTATTTGAGACAAAATGAGTGACGATGCTTTTGCGTGAACCGATGGACAACAATTGCTGGTGTCACACCGGATCTGTGTCAATGCCAATATACCAAACTACTTTGAATGACTTCCCCTTTTCTAATCACATATTGGAGCAACTTCAAATTACCTTTAATTTGTTTGTTTTGTGGCTTCCAATGATCCATGACATGCTCATGTTAGACTCTATTGAATATCACAATAATGATAAACACTTTCTAACCTATTTGTTGATTTTAGATTATCTCAAATTATTTTAAACATAAATAAATATCATAAATCATACCAAACAATTGCATATGTCATAATGTATTGTATAATTAATTCTATAATACATACCAAACAGAGCTTTAGTTATACTTATTTCACTTAAGTCATGCAATCATGGTTGACGCCTCTCCAACAGCAAAAGAGGATTTGGGTCCAAGATCTCTTCCTACTATCAATCCTAGTAATAATGAACAGATGTTCTAGAAAAATAAACAAATTGTTAGATTGGGAATCAAATAGGTAATGTGGAATCTTAGCCTTGAGAGTTGCTATTAAGTCTGCTATTGAAGTTGGATCCACATCGTCTCCCGCCTGGGTTTGGGCGGGAGACTGGGCGGCCCGGATGGATGGCCGCCATGTGGCAGTCGGAGGGATCCGAGCCCTCCATCGGAGCCGACCCCCCAGTCGGCTCAGTTTGTCGACTAGGCGGTCGGCTCGGATGGAGGGCTCGGATCCCTCCGACTGCCACATGGCGGCCATCCATCCGAGCCGCCCAGTCTCCCACCCAAACCCAGGCGAGAGACGATTTCTATACATTGAATTTGGATGTAAGAACTTGATTGTGGAATCTGATTGTCTTGAAGTTATCCAGAATCTTACCAATCCTATGCTTCAAAGTGATCGTGATAGTCGCTCTATTATTGATGACATTATCCAACTTGCTTCTGATTGTGAATCTTGTTTTTTTTTCACCACATTTCGAAGGACGCTAATGTTGTAGCACACTCTCTTGCCCGAAAAACTATGTCAATCTCGGATTTGTACACATGGTCTAATTCTTCTATTTGGCTCTTAAATTTATGTAATTTAGATGTCTCAATTTGTACTCGTCTTTTATTTCAATAAATTTATGTTTTACCAATATATATATATATATATATATATATATATATATATATATATATATATATATATATATATATATATATATATATATATATATATACTAGATGATTGTTTACCAAAAAAAATGAAAAAAAAATCTTGGAATTAAAAATTGTCTTGAAATTCTCAAAATTTCCTGTTCTCACCGTCTCTCCAAAGGTCATGATATTTGTGCAATTCTCTCGCAAGAAAATTGATACCGAACACCAATGAAAAAAATTGAAGTTTTCTTTTTCATTCTATATGTTTTTTTTCTTAGCAGTCAAACACGGCCAAAAGACATATGTCTAAGACCCCAGATTGGTCAAATTGTGGAACAGTTTATTTAACATTAGTCCCGAAACAAAGCGTGTACTTGGAATTATGTGCTGAATTGGTCCCCAAACAAAGCATGTACTTGGAATTATGTGCTGAATTGGTCAGCTTCCTCCGTTGATCCTCAAAATAATTTTTTTTGAAGTGAAACTAACCGTTCTGATTTCTGAATTTTCTGACTTCCCACTATTTCAATCGTCTCAATAAATTGGGGTGCATATAGGAAATAAATTCCAGTCGTAGGATCACAGTTGAAAGGAGCATTCAACTTGAGACGATCTTTCTCCGATTCAAACGAAGAGAACCAGTCCAGCCATGGAAAGAAACACTCACCTAATATAGAAAAACGGTCATAATCGATATACATGTTAACAATCCCAATCTGTCTGATGAACAACTAAACTGATTGGACTCTAGAAAATGAGTGCTGTCCCAAACTTAGCCTCTCCGTGTAGGAAAAGGCAAGGTGAGGGTCCTCTGAACTAATTTGGGAGTATGAAATTATGTGCTCCCCACTCCCTAACCCCACCTCCCAACTCCCAACCTCCCAAAAAAACATGTCCTATTGCCATAAAGGCACTGTTGACTCTATTGAACTGGGCTGAACGGTGAAGTTGTGAATCCGTTTGTAGCCACGTTCCCGTGCGGTGGGTGGGGCCCATCTGACATTAAGATAATTTAATACAAATGGGTCGGATTATATTCACTATAACCCGACCCATTTGATTTATTATTTACTCAGTAAAAAAAAAAAAAAAAAAAAAGGAAACTTACTAATTATTCGAAGATTTTTAGTTTATCGAATAACAAAATCTCTAAAAAATTCACAAAATTTGAAAAATCTTTGTTTTTTTTCATAATTAGGGTTATGATTGATTCGGGTAGAAACCGATATTTTATCTGATTCCATATACTTTAATCTTATTCCGATAAAAATAAGATCGTTCAAGTTTCAATATTCCAAGAAATACAAATCAAACAAGGGATCAACATAGGATTACGTCTTTTGCAAACTGTTCCAACTCACAGGTTGCACGGAATTGACCCGACCAATCTCCAAATTCCTGATAAAACTGGAGCAGAATGTACACAGCCTCGCGTTTGACCCGCTTGGTTGAAGTTGCCATCCAGATCCGGATGCCCATTCTTTCCCCAACCCGATCCAATCATCCAGATGCTTTTGGGATAACGAACAGTCTCATAAGACCAAGATGAGGGAGCTGACGTAAGAGAAAGGTACCGCAGGTCAACGTTTGATGGAAATGACAAGAATGACCTCAAGTGGTTAAAAAGGTTCCTCTCGAATGGGAGATTTAAAAAAATGGAGAAAACCCCGAAAGCGAACCCAAGAGATTACTGATAATGACCTTATTGTAAGAATATGAGGAGAGAATCAATGAAACATTTTTTTTTTTTTTTAATAAAGTAAGGGCATTTAATGCAGAAAACATTTTTGAGCTTATCCTCGAACCACCAATATATCGGCCGTTACAATCATGGTTCGGACTTGGGATCTGGCAAACTCGGAAGTGCAAGAAGCGCCTTCCATGCACATAATCGAACCGACATCCGTTCCGCTCTCTTGAACCATGGTTCCAATGGATGTAATCTTGACTCATTGATTACATTGAGAATTATATTATTTTTTTTTCCGTAAAAGAACGTTAAAGATTTTTTTTAGGGAAGTTTAAAGATTTTTTTTTATGGTAAATAGGAAGTTTAAAGATGGAGATAGAAAAAGAGGGGAGAGAATAATAATAATAAAATATAAAAATATAACCATGAATGTAGTAAATGAAGATAGCCATGCAGGGCTTCTGCGTGGATCAGACTCATTTAATGGTATAGAGATAGAAATTAGAGAAACCCTAACCAGAGCTCTCTCTCTCTCTCTCTCTCTCTCTCTCTCAAACAGCCCTCCTTCAATCCGAAATTACTTGGTTTTGTTTCTTATTTTCTCATCCATAAATAAAAGAAGAGATATAAGAAAACTGTTTTGTGAATACTACTAGCTAACAACTCAGTTGCATCTGATATAGAGAATGTACCTGTTTTCCCTTCTGAATGTTAAATAATAGCTGGGAAAAAAGCCTGTTACAACCATATAATTAAGGTTGATCATCCAAAAAAATTAATAGTTTAAACATGGATGATACATCCAATACTAGTTAATATGATGAATTTAGATTGCATAATTTAGATGAAGAACTATAACCCTCATCATTTAAAAAAAATTGAGCTTACATTATTCTCATGGATTACTTGAAAGCTAAAATATAAAGATAAGTAATAATCATGCGGCGTGGCAGATCAAGTATATATAAGTAAAAATACATTGTATTTAGAAAACTAATTGCTACAACTAATATTCTTATTATTTTCTTATCGACATAGATACGTGTCAAATCATGCAAAGTTTGCAGTTGAATCAAATGAATTCACCTAATTTAGAAAAAATTTCTCGATATTCAAAATACGTTGTATTTGGAAAACTAATTGCTACAATTAATATTCTTATCCTATTTTTTCGTTATTGATGTCGATACGTGTCAAATCATGCAAAGTTTGCGGTTTAATCAATTGCATTCATCCAATTCCGAAAAAATTTCTCTATCTTCAAAATACATTGTATTTGGAAAACTAATTGCTACAAGTAATATTCATATCCGTCTGATCTATATTTTTTCGTTATTGATGTCGATACGTGTCAGATCATGCAAAGTTTGCGGTTTAATCAATTGCATTCATCCAATTCGGAAAATTTTTCTCTATCTTCAAAATACATTGTATTTGGAAAACTAATTGCTACAAGTAATATTCTTATCCGTCTAATCTATATTTTTTCGTTATTGATGTCGATACATGTCAAATCATGCAAAGTTTGCGGTTTAATCAATTGCATTTATCCAATTCAAAAAAAATTTCTCGATCTTCAAAATACGTTGTATTTTGGAAAACTAATTGCTACAAGTAATATTCTTATCCGTTTGATCTATATTTTTTTGTTATTGATGTCGATACGTGTCAAATCATGCAAAGTTTGCGGTTTAATCAAATGCATTCACGCAATTCAGAAATTTTTTCTCAATCTTCAAAATACATTGTATTTGGAAAACTAATTGCTACAAGTAATATTCTTATCCGTCTGATCTATATTTTTTCATAATTGATGTCGATACATATCAAATCATGCAAAATTTGCGGTTTAATCAAATGCATTCACCCAATTCAGAAATTTTTTCTCAATCTTCTTCTTAATGATGCCTTAAAATAATTTCTTACACGAGATCAGGATCAATTGTAACTCGAATCTTGATCGAAATCCTATATATGTCATAGAAGTATCATGTAATACTCCGCGTAAATCATATAAATATCATGTAACACTCCACATATCTCCTATAAATATCATGCAATCTCCATTATGTACTACATTTGTATGATTATAATTTTGGCTTATCAAAAAAGAAAACTATGATTTCGTAATAATTCAATAAGGAAACAAAAAATTAATGATGCAAGATATTCTTTCTTTCTTTCTTTCTTTTTCTTTTTCTTTTTTTTATTTTAATTTTTATTTTTAGGGAGACTTTATTTTTTGTAGTAAAATAGTTAGGGAGATTGGAAAGCAAAGGACTTGGGAAAATACAATGGAAAATCTAGAGCAATGAAGGGAAGGAAGGTGTGTTTGGTAGCCGTCATTCGTTTCACCATACTCATCCTTGATAAAATTAAATAACAGATGCTTTCTCTTTCTCTTTCTCTCTCCTTAGCAATTACACCTCTCCATCATAAATGCTATTGCACCCTCTCTATACGCTCTGCAATTACTCCTCGCTGCCACATCTTCTACACCTGTTCATCTTTCTCCTTCCCTTTCTCTCCATCTCCCAACCTCCCTCTTTCTCTTCTTTTTTTTATTTTCTTGGTCTCTTCACTCTCTTTCTTTTGACTGTTACTTTCTAATACACATCAGTCAAGCTCTCTCGTTCATGGTTTGATCTTATTTTCTCCCTCTCTTTTCCACAAACCCAAAACCAGAAAGTATCAATCAAAACCACCCGGAAACCACCCGGAAACCACCCTTGGTGGCCACATAATCTGAGCAGCAGATCTGACCCAACTCTCCTTTGGTTTGTTTCTCATGGAGGCTTCCACATAAGTGAGTATCATTCTCCAAATTCAGCATTTTTTTTTCCAAACTCACCATCTCTCCCTCTAGCTCTTTCTCTCAGATCACAGTCAGAGAGAGAGAGAGAGAGAGAGAGAGAGAGAGAGAGAGAGAGAGAGAGAGAGGCTGAAGAATCCACCGAGATCTTCGTGGGGGTTATTTTGCTTTTAAATTTTTGGGAGTTTTGAGTGAGAAGAGCTGGATGGTGTCAAAGGGTCAATTAAAAAAATTACTAAATTTCCATAATCTGATGGTGTGGCACGTAAGAAACACACCATGTATGAAGGCAGAAAAGCGTGTTCGTCTCTGCCATTTAGTAGAAATCTTATTAGGCTGCTCAGACAGAGAGCAGAGAATCTAACGTTACACTAACCCTTCTCTTTCTCCTTTTCTACTTGGGTTTTCCGTATATATGAAAAGAGTTTATATACATAAGAAGGAAGTCAAAGAGTGAGAGTGGTATTGGAATATGCCTGCCGGGATGATGGTTTCGGCGAGACACGTGTCACCGGTGATGGGGATAAGTGGATTTGGTTCTTCCTCGGGCCTTTCGCTTGCTCAGGTCATCTCTTTATATTCCCTTTATCTCTCCCTCTCAATCTCCTACTCTCATGCCTTGAATTCTTCTTCCTTGCTTTCTTTCCATTCTTCTTCTTCTTCTTCTTTTCTTGTGAGACTGACTGACCACTTTTTTTCAGGTAAGCAGGTACTGTAAGTAAGATTGCTTTGTGGGTTTTGAGCTTCATCATCATCCAGTTTTTTGTTCTAATTAATTCATGTCAAAGAGCTTATCTGTCTAGAATTAAGAGCGTTTGCGTCTAAGCGAGGGGTTTAAGCTGTTTCAATCTAAAATCAATCTCGATATTCAAGAAACGCGTAATGGGTGAGAGGAGAGAGAGGGAAACTGACTCCAGTCTACGGATTGGGATCCTCTGTAATAGGTCAAAATGGTAGTAAGGATTCTAGCCACTTAAAGTGCGCGATGTCTTCACTGGCCACTCAAACTACATCGGGATGTGTCCAGATGCACATTGAGTACTTAGGATCCACACTACCACTTTGGCCTCACTACAGAGGATCTTTTTTCTTCTTTTTTCCTGGTCTACCGACTTTTCAATTTTTCATACACATTCCATGTATTTCTAATTAAGATGGGTTTTTCATTGTTTCTTTGTGTGTGTGTGAGAGAGAGAGAGAGAGAGAGAGAGAGAGAGAGAGAGAGAGAGAGAGGGCTTTAGTCTGCTAAGGTCATTTTCTGTTCATCTATTACTACATATATCCCCTTCTGTGTCACCTTTATTTTTCTTGTCAATTTTTTCATATGAGTTGTACTCAGTTGTTGGATTAATGAAAAAAGACATAATAAAGCTTGGGGGGAATCTTAAGGATCGTAGATCATATGATGTTCCAGCCAAATCTTTTGGAGGGTCAGCAGCTGGAGATGATACATAACACATCAGAAAGTGATCAGATGGCCAAGCTGAGGGACGAAGAATTCGAAAGCAAATCTGGCAGTGACAACCTCGAAGGTGCATCAGGCGACGATCCTGAAGACCCATCTAGTCGTCCTCGCAAGAAGCGTTACCATCGCCATACTCAGCATCAAATCCAAGAAATGGAAGCGTATGTATTTTATCTCTTCATCTGATCCTAATATGCGTTTCTTTTACTGATTGATTTTAACTATAATATATGTTTCCTCTTTCCAGCTTTTTCAAGGAATGCCCTCATCCAGATGACAAGCAAAGGAAAGAGCTCAGCCGTGAATTAGGGTTAGAGCCTTTGCAGGTCAAGTTTTGGTTCCAAAATAAACGAACCCAAATGAAGGTACATGCACTTTCTCTCACTTTCTTATGAAAACGTTTGAGACATTATTAATAGCTTAAGTTTTTGGATTGAATACTTCAACAGACCCAGCATGAGCGCCATGAGAACACACAGCTGAGAGCAGATAATGAGAAACTCAGGGCAGAGAACATGAGGTGCAAAGAAGCCCTTACCAATGCCTCATGCCCTAATTGTGGAGGCCCAACCGCTATTGGCGAGATGTCATTTGATGAGCACCATCTGAGGATTGAGAATGATCGACTCAGAGAAGAGGTTTCTCTTTTCTTTTTCTTTTTTTCTTTTTTTCTTTTTTTTAACTAAAAGTCAGTAAATATATTAAGTGATGAAAAAAGAGTAAAGAAGAGCTTACAAATCTCAAATTAGTAAAATCCCACCTCCGGCATTGCCATCAATAGGACCTAACCGGAGACCAAAGTGAGACACAATCTACAAAAATCTAAATCTGGGACATTCAGAAGCATCCCATACTGACTCTCTAGCAATGAAATCTAGACAACAAGTCCAAAATTCCGATCTATATTCTATAGCTGCCCATTTAGCAAGGCCATCTACAATTGTGTTTTCTTTTATAAAACAATGATGGACTTTGAGAGATCTATCATTCAGTTTTTTCATTCAAATTTAACCAAAGCTGCAATCCAAACCATTGAAGTTTTTTAAATAGCAGACCTGCAACCATAGATTTCGCATTACATTCAATCCATATTTTCTTGTACCTGATAGAGATAGCCTCCTTAATACCTATTAATGCAACAGTAATTTTGGCTTTGTAATTTGTTCCATCTCCTAAACAATTTGCAAATGCCAATAATATCATCCTTGAGTCATTCTTGATTGCGCCACTTGCACCAAGAGAAGAGGATTCTTACATTTGCTTATTTGATCTCCTTTTCTATTTTTATTTATATTTATTTATTTATATTTTTTTTGAGATTATGAAAGTTGAATCTTGAGTTGTACATTGTTGCAGATTCATAGGATTTCGGGCATTGCTGCTAAATATGTGGGTGGGAAGTCATCTATGGTTCCTTACCCTTCTCTCACTGCACTAGGAACCCGTTCCCTTGATTCAGGTGTTGGGAATTATGGAGTGCACAGCACAGGAGGGGAGATTTATGGAGCGGGTGATCTCCTTAGATCAATTACAACACCTATTGAGGCCGATAAGCCAATGATCATCGAGCTTGCTGTTGCAGCAATGGAAGAACTAATTAGAATGGCCCAACTTGGGGAACCCTTGTGGATTTCTGGCTTTGATAGTACTACTGAGATTCTATGTGAAGAGGAATATATACGTACGTTCCCTAGAGGAATTGGGCCAAAACCCTTTGGGTTGAAATCTGAAGCCTCTAGGGAAACTGCTGTTGTTATTATGAATCATATTAATCTTGTTGAGATGCTCATGGATGTGGTAGGTGCTTCTGCTCTCGCTCGCATGGTTGATTGGTAAGACTCTATTTGGTTGTAAGAAAAATTAGAGAGAAAAAAAGTTAAAATTTCAAATTTATGAAAGAAATTTTCAATAAATGATAGGATTATATAACTAACTCTAAATCATTATATATTTGATTACTAACTTTCACTTTAATTTCCATCTAAATTCTTTGCATTTACAACTAATAAATATCATTTTTATATATGATTATAAATTTAAGTAATTTATAAAATCATATTTGGTATTGATTATAAAAAATTTCATTTTAGGTTTTAAAATTTTTTATTTCTCTTCCCTTTAATTTTCCTTGCAACCAAATGGGGATTAAGAATTACATATAATAGCATGATTATTGAAAAATACTGTCTTCTCTCTTTTTGATCATCAGAATCAGTGGGCAAGCGTTTTCTCCGGCATTGTCTCAAGAGGCTTGACACTAGAAGTCTTATCAACTGGGGTAGCAGGCAACTACAATGGAGCTTTGCAAGTGGTATTAATTGTTTGTTAATTTTTTTTCCCCCAATTACTATGTGCCTGAGATATACTCTGATAATGGATTTAATCTTGATTACATTGACATCTAAGAACGATGCATAATTTTTGTTTTCTTCAGATGACAGCAGAATTTCAGGTCCCCTCCCCCCTTGTTCCAACGCGTGAGAGTTACTTTGTAAGGTATTGTAAACAACATGCCGATGGAACTTGGGCAGTGGTTGATGTCTCCTTGGATAATTTACGGCTTAATCCGGGAACGAGATGTCGAAGAAGGCCGTCAGGTTGTTTAATCCAAGAAATGCCAAATGGGTACTCAAAGGTGATTAATTTTTATAGTTTCAGTTCAATTATGCAATTGCAGATGTATTTTAGTAAACTAATTGATATGATTTTGGAGCTTTTTTCTAGGTCATATGGGTTGAACATGTAGAAGTGGATGATAGAGCTGTTCATAACATATACAGACCACTAGTTAATTCTGGACTTGCATTTGGTGCAAAGCGTTGGGTTGCTACTTTAGATAGACAATGTGAACGTTTGGCTAGTGCAATGGCCAGTAATATTCCTTCTGGAGATGTTGGTGGTAAAAAAAAGAATTTCCTTCTTTAGCAAACTTAAATGTTATATAAGATCTCATATTGATATTTCATTTAATCATAGTTGAGGATTATTGTTGTTTTTGTCTTGGTGGAACAGTTTTAACAAGTCAAGAAGGAAGAAAGAGCATGTTGAAGCTAGCTGAGAGGATGGTGATAAGCTTTTGTGCTGGTGTTAGTGCTTCTACTGCTCATACATGGACTACATTATCTGGAAGTGTTGCTGAAGATGTAAGGGTCATGACCAGAAAAAGCATAGATGATCCAGGCCAGCCTCCCGGTATCGTGCTAAGTGCAGCCACTTCCTTCTGGCTTCCTGTCCCACCGAAGAGAGTTTTTCATTTCCTTCGTGATGAGAACTCTCGAAGTGAGGTATAGATTCTTTTTTCTAATATATTTTTTTTACTGACCATTAGCTTAAAAAAAGCGAGGTATAGAAGGATCTGAATTTTCTCCTGTCGTTTAGTCGTACCAGTCATCATGCTGATGTATCCCAATTCATCCGATAGACGACTAGACAACTGGGCAACAAGAGAAGATTTTTATCTGATATAGAAAACCTCTACGATTAGATTTCTTTTCTGATTCTAAATATATTCAAACAAAATTATCGAGATCAGTTAAGGCTGATGTAATTAGATTGTTGTTCTCTTTTTTTATGTTGTTTCTCTTGTTTATCATTTTCCCTTTTTCCCCACACCTAAAATCTTGAGGCTCATCTTCTAAGGATGGCTCAAGGGGAAGGAGCTCAATCATCTCAAGTTGAGTAGTCCATCCAATCATGACCCAACGGCTGGGGTTCACTTCGAGTGAGCGAGTCCAGCCAATGGATCACTCACTGGATCGACTGGTCAACTTAAGACAAGTCAGACCTGTCTCAAGGTTTAAAGTGTCATGGTGATGATGCCATCAAATATCCTTGTATCCCCTCCCATTTCGGCCTGATTTTCCAATGTTTGATACAATTTGTTTCTTTTGTTCAATTAAAAAAATTCCCACATCTACGAACAATAGGAAATTAAGGAAAAGACTTTGAGATCTTGCAAAAGAAATGTCCCCTTTATCACTGGGATAAAATTAGAAGTTACATTGGCAATAAATAGAGAACAACTAGATACAAAACTCATTTATTTTGATTGCATAAATGATATAATCAGTATTGAATTAGAATTTGAGAATAAATGCATCCAAAAAATTGTTAAAAAATATTTGGTGTCTCTCAATCAAGCAAAAAAAAATTAACATACATAACATTGAAAAGGAGGATATGCATGACTATTTGGTTGCCCAACTGATGATAGTTAGCAGTGAATAAAGAGTCAAGTTCATATGCAAACTTTAGTAATTTAACTATATAAATATATTTACTTGCCGCAAATAAGAACTTGGAAATATTTTTATTTTGGAGAAGGAAATGTTCACCTGCTAATGTGAGAAAATTTAAAACTAACTCTTTAATATTTTGTGAACAAGTAGATGCATAACTCAAATATTCTGTGTAGAAATTCTTTGAGATCTCACTAGGAAACGAAAAACAAAAATAAAAAGAAAGAATTAAGAGAGATTGTCATCTTCTAAAAGAAAATATTTTATTCTAATGGATGAAAATTTAATTCAGTAATTTGTTGGAAACAATTGTATTTTCTATAATAGAATCTAAATTCAAACCAAGATGAGCCTTGGTGTGATGGTAAGGTTGTCATTTTGTAACCTGATGGTCACATGTTTGAAACAGGGAAATAGTCTCTTCATATTGCTAGAGTAAGGCTGTATACATTCTGCCGCCTTGTGCACTGAAACTGGAATGCTTTTTATTGAAAGAGGAGAGGAGGGAAGGAAAAAAATAGTTTGGAGATATTTGATCATGTGAAAGTAAATGATCATCCTTTATTTGGAATAAAAAAATATTATTAATTTAAAAAAAAAAAAAGTTGACACAGTCTACGCCAAATATATAGGTAATAAATAAACAACATGATTCTAGGCCAACCGAAGAAATTCATCAAAAGAAAAGAAGAGTGGGAGAAATTTTAGTCTTGGAAAAGAAATCTTTTGTTGAATCTGTAATTATCAAGAATATGTAGATTCGTAATTTGATAATAAACTTGCATAAAATACAATTAATAGACACTGAATATTCAAGCTTAATGATATGCCAACTTATGAACATCATCTAATATTTACCCCTATTATCTAGTTTGGGTATCTAATTTATTGGCCACAAGCATGTATTCTAACTAGTTTTTATTCCTTTATGCTTTTCGACCTATTGAAAACTCACTAATGTTCTTTCCTAAACCTCACGTAAATGTGCAGTGGGTGCGTGCGTGCACCCACAATGTGCACATGCCAGTCTGTTGTGCTCTCCCCTATTTGGATCAATAAATTCTACAAGGAAAAAAAAATGTACACATCTACATACCTACACAAAGGAGATAGGGGCATAGATACTTTTTTGTTCCCAAATAACTAGTTTTGATTGCTTCACTTCTGCATTGCTCTTGTCAAGTGATAAATACTAATTTCCAGTATATTCTTTAAATACCGAAGTCATAAATGAGAAACATTTTCCTCTAAAAAACTAGTTTCTCAATTGCTTTTCCATTATTTCTTGTAATTATTACAGTGGGATATCCTCTCAAATGGTGGTGTCGTGCAAGAAATGGCTCACATTGCTAATGGACGTGATCCAGGGAACTGTGTCTCTCTACTGCGCGTGAATGTAAGATAAAGATGTGTGTGTGGGTGGGTGTGGATGTGTGAGCAAGGTTTTAAATACATATATCGAATATGGTATCAGTCATATCCAAAACTGATCAAATCGGTGTAACACATGACTGATACCATATATGATAATATTAAAATAGACCGTTAGGTCTAAAACTGATCGAATAGATCAATCCAATACCAATTACTAGAACCATGTGTGTGGGTGTATAATTGCCACTTATGATCTCACATATGCATCTTGATAATTTTGTAGAGTGCAAATTCAAGCCAAAGCAACATGCTTATATTACAAGAGAGCAGCACAGACTCCACTGGTTCTTATGTAATCTATGCTCCAGTTGATATTGTTGCCATGAATGTGGTACTAAATGGTGGAGATCCAGACTATGTAGCTCTTCTGCCATCAGGGTTTGCGATATTACCTGATGGACCCACAATTGATGGAGGAATAATTGATGAGGTTGGATCTGGTGGATCTCTTCTGACGGTTGCATTTCAAATCTTGGTGGATTCTGTTCCAAGTGCAAAACTCTCTCTTGGATCTGTGGCTACTGTTAACAATCTCATTGCTTGCACCGTTGATAGAATTAAGACTGCAGTTTCATGCCAGAACGCATGAACTGGAAAGCTTACCTTAAGGTTGGTTATGAATGTTTTGTTTGATTTTCTATCAGCAATGCAGTAAGATCTTTTTATTAGGTTTAGAAGTTCATATATTGATATATTGGATGTAGGGTTTAGACTAGAGAAATTTTCATCTTAGGGTTTCTATAATATCCTTGGGCATTCTCTTTGGGGAAGAGGTACTCTGGTTTAAAGATCAGAGAAGTCAAGGGCACAGAGATGGGATGGGGGCAATTATGGAAATTCGTATCAGAATTTATGTATTTTCAAGGATTGATGATTCTAGACCATAGAATCCCTTAGTTGGTTTTTTTTTTTTTTTTTTTTCAAATGACGGGTATCCAGACCTTTGGCCTAACTAATCATGCAGGTTCATACTGACCCCACAATCGTATGGACCAAGTCATTTCAGGATTGAATGAAAACCATTCCACTTGCACTCATAACAAGAAAAAAAGAACACTTAAGACTTTCGTAAAAAAAGCTATTGTTCTTATGTGTCTTTTTTTTTTTTTTTGGGATGCTTTGGCTTAGGGTAGGGTTTACTAATTTGGTATCTGTTTCTTTTCGATCCTTTGGAGTTTGTTATATTTTGGAATTGGATATAATGATGATATCTTTACTGTTTCGAGGTTATGCTTTCAGATGAAGAACAAAGGTATGTAGTTTTGGAGGAGAAAATTCTCTCTTGCTGTGTTTTATTCAGTAGCTCTCTCACAGGCTGTGAAATGATCCCTATTCCTCCTCTTGAATACCTGTTCGAGTACTTCCTTTGGCTAATGCGCTTGAGACTGGCGTAGGAGCTAATCATGCAACCATAAAGAGAACCCTTGCCCTAGCTTTGGATATAAAAATTTAAAGGTGGTTTTCCCATTTCCCCAAATTAAAAGGTCAGAAAGGAGTTAAGGTCTCATGAAAATTTTGTAAAATCAATGCTTTAAAATATTTTGGAATGGTTTAAAGTCTGCATTAAATGCTTTTTTTTTCGTATCTAATATTTCTTGATATGGTTTTGAGTAGTTGTTCTGAGCTTTTTATTGTTTAGTGTTCGTTGTTTTTGCAGGTGATGAAGAAAATGATAAACAAGAAAAGAAGGAAAGAATGGTGGTGTAGATTTCGGAGAGTTAAAAGCTGGGAGTCAAGAACGCACCTCTCATGATCCTTGTCTGGTGGTGTCTGTTAGGAGGGCTACCTGAGAAAGACTGCCTGCGCAGATTTCACACCACCTTGCAAGGGCAGTTGGTTCGGGTATTGACTTCCTCCAACAACAAACAATGGCAGAGAAAACTAATCCACCTTATCTTCTTCTTCTCTCATGGTTTTAGGGTCAGGGTTAGGGCTAGGGTTTAAGTTAAGGTTAGGGGGTTAGGGTTATTTTCATGAGGGTCAGATTCTTCTTGTCTCTGCTCCACTTTTTTCTTTTTCCCACCCCTGTTGTGTGTGGATTTGATGAGATCGTTTGTGGGTGATGCGCATTACCCGTTTACAATTGCAGACAGTGGGTTCAGTTTAAGTAAAAAAGTTTGTAGAATGTTTTCCTTCGTTTTTTTTTTTTTTTTTCAAGAGCCCTTTTAAGTAAATCACTAATCATGGTTTTTTTTAAGTCGGTGAGGACCCTACGCCTCAAAAAGCGAAAAATATTGAATTCGACTCTTCTTATTATATTGGGATCACTCACACAAAGGTGTTGGTGCTCTTTTTTTTACTGTTATGGATGCAAATAAAATGATTCTTATTCAACACTAGAATGACCCATCCAATTCATGGGGTTGGATCAATATAGGCCCACTAGATTAGTCAGATCAAGATCTAGATAATAAAAAAAAATTTTAATCATGATTTCCCAAAAAAAAAAAAAAAAATTATCATAATTATCTTTGTATATATGTATGGTTTGTAGCATGTATGCCCTTAGATTTTTTTTAGCACAAAATAAGGGTGTCTTCATGTGAACGTAATTGGGACTCTCATTCATTAATAGGAGGATTCGATTCCGATTCCTAAAGAAAACATTTATATTTATGAAAAAATAGGAATCATAAATAATGTACGAAAAAAATCAGCTCAAAAAACTTAATCTAAATACTGTTGTACAATTTGATTGTCACTAGTTGATTAACAAAATCAGCTTATACTTAATGTTTGTTTCTTAAACATTTCTTAAACAGTTTCTTATTGATCTATCAGTTTTGGACAAGTTGAGAAACTCATCCCAAAACAGTCCTGTCCCATTTAATATTTAACTCCGATCCAAAAGTAATTAATATTGGATGGTCTAGATGGGTTTTAGCGAACGATTATGGGACAGGTCTGTAAATGGTCACTTTCTTTTTGATTTTGTTCTTCAGAAAACTCCATCAGTTCTTATAGCAGTTGCTGGTAACCGGAACATTTGGGATTATTAATTAATTCCAGCCGCGGTGGGGAATCGCCATCTTTTATTTTCTCTCAAGTACTCTAGAAGTTCGGCATGTATCATCGTCTGTACTGTTATTGGCTTTCATTGGTGACTTGTCTAGATTTCTTTTGTCGGTAAGTTCATATTGAGGAAAGATGGAGTCCAAGCCCACTCAGGCCCACTAGATGGATGTTGTGTAAACCTGTAGAATTAAAGAACCGGTTTGAAAATGTGTTACTGACCAGTTATTCTCCAACTAGTGGTGGAAGGACAGCGGCAACCCCATCTGGATGGTGGACACGTGAATCTCGAAGGCTCTTGGTGAATTTGAGATCCATGTTCAAGCAGACACCCAGCCGACAAGCCAAGCCGACACCCTTGTCGGCTCAAACGTGGGTCTCTGATTCACCCGAGTACCACATGTCAGCCATCTAGATGGGATTGCCGCGTCCTACCATTGAGAGGAGACGATGTGAATCTCCAATTATTGACCATTTGTTGCAGTATAAATAGGATTGTCGTAATTAGGATAAAGATATCAATTGAAATTACTCTCTGTATCTGTCTTCTTTATTCTTGTTCAGGTCAGTCTGCCCAGCAAGAGAGGATAACAAAATTCATTTCCATCACTACTTTCGCACATAGTACATATATATAAAATAAAAAAATTATAAAAAATCACAAGGGTTTTTACACATATTACATATACATGGTTCAAAAAAGCATCGACTATTCACAACAAAATAATCACAAGGGTGTGAAACCATATTGAATTTTATTATTTATTTTTTGGGTAAAAGATAATTCTATTGCATCAACATATCAGGATATAACATCATAGCTTTATGATTACAAAGCTCAATAAGCCATGGAATGGAAGTAGGCTAAGTAACAGTTCCTGATCCTGTTACAGCCCTCCAAGCCAAGGAATGCGCCACCATACTGATCTTGGAACAAAAGAAAACTGAATATCAGTAAACCTGTGAGGCAATGTCCTGAATGACAGGATATAACACAGCATTATCTTCCTTATCTTCCCGTCTCAACAACTAACAACTTCAGAACAGTCCAAGTACATCCAAGAAACAAAGCTTTATAAACAGAAGCCCTTACTGCCAAGGCTGGCCCAACTGCAGCAAACAAAAAAGGCTCTAATTGGGAACCAGCAAGCAGCAGTCGACCAAAATCATCACGAAAAATAAGTCCAATGCCACTATTCTAAACCATATTGAAATTATGACTCCTAACGGAATAGCCACTGAAGAAACGCATAGAATTACTGTAACTCTAACATTGAGATCTTCACAACATATCTAAATATTAATAATTAACATTAATAGTTTTGATGATGAGGAGAAGAAGGGGAGGGCAATGATGTGGTGACAAAGCTGTGCAGCAAAACATTGGACAGCCCAACCACATCACTCAATCAACAGAAGAGAACCAGGTGACTAATGTCACAACATTCTGCACTACAAGTTGGTACAACCAAATATAAGTGGCAATTTGATGTAACCAATGCTTTTTTGCATGGTGTTCTTTCAACTCTGGTTTACAGATACTGCGAGCCTCGATCTATTTGTAAATTACAACGGGTCTTATATAAACTTAAACAGACTCCCAAGGCATGGTTTGATCGCTTTAGTTGTTTTATCCTAGAGTTTGGTTTTGTATGCAATTCTTTGGACACATCAATGTTTATCGATCGACGAGATCAACAAATTCTTGTACTGCTCCTATAAATTGATGAATCATTCTTACAGAGAATGATATGTTGTCGCTCAATACATTCATCACGTGGGTCAGTAAGGAGTTTGCCATGAAAGATCTTGGCCATCTTCACTATTTCCTTGGTAATGCCGTTCAATATACTTCATTAGGTTTGTTTTTTACACAAACTAAATATGCCACATACATTTTGAAACTGGCCGATATGGGAGATGTGAAATCGGTTCGCAGTCCTATGCTTCCTCAATCACTCGTATTGTGGGCTCTCTTCAGTATTTGACCATGACACAACCCGACTTTTCCTATGTAATTAATTTGGTATATCAGTTTATGCATGTATCGACTTGGACGCATTTCTTAATGGTCAAACGGATCCTTCATTATGTGAAGGGAACTCTACATTATGGACTTCGGCTTATTCGGCTTATTCATGATAGTACATAGGACCTTTTTGTATTTTTAAATGTTGATTGGCTGTTTGCCCACTGACCCAACGTTCTACCACCTGTTTTTGCGTGTTTCTCCAAGCCAATTGCATCTCTTGGAGTGCAAAGAAATAGCAAGCCATTGCTTGGTCCAACATAGAGGCCGAATATCGTGTTATGGCCACGACTACAACGGAATTGACTTGGCTCTCTTTTCTGCACTATGAGATTTAGGCATTCCTCAGCCTAATCCCGCCACCTTTTTTCGCAACAATCTGAGTGCTTTACACATTAGTAGATCCCGTTCTCCATGAGCATAAGAAGCACATAGAACTTGATTTTCACTTTGTTTGTAATAAAGTGACCCCTGGTCTTATTGTGACTTGTTTTGTTTCTTTTCAGTAGCATTTAGCAGATATCTTTACTAAGCACCTTGGGTCTCAGGAGTTTATAAATGTTTGTATCAAATTCGGTTCACCCCAGTATAGTTTGTGGGGATATTGAGGACCAGGCCCACTAGATGTTGTGTAAACCTATGGAATTAAGATGGAATTAAAGAACCGGTTAGAAAATGCGTTAGTAATCGGTTATAGACTGTATGTTACAATATAAATAGGATTGTTGTAATTAGGGTAAAGATATCAATTAAAATTACTCTCTGTTTTTGTCTTCATCATTCGTGTCCGTGTTCTGTCTTTTTTAGTTCAGCCTTTGAAATGATCATCGTTCTCTTCATTCTTAAATTAGGGCAACAAAAAAAAATGTGGTTACAATAATCTTTTCATTTGATTTCAGAAAAGGAAGTAATATTAAAAATTTTATGATAGATTTACATACCTAACAATTTCCACAATTGGTTTGCTCCACTGTCTCGATCTTGTCATTTGAAATTCTCTCTTATTCTAACAGTACACATTGAGATTGAGAGAGGAAAGCAAAACAAGGCTGAGAGAAAAAAAGCAAAAACTAGTGTGATGAATAATAATAGAATTTACGACAATGACGATAACTTGTTATTAACAAATCATGTTTACAATATATATATGGTGATTTTGTATATCACTATGACAAATGCATGTCTTCTAATAAAAAAAAGCATGCCTTTTATTAACCACTAAATAACGGTTAAAATGCATGAAACTTCTATTTTATATGTCTACTGTAAAAATGTGATACTAAAACACTCAAGAGTCTGTATTTGGTTTTTGTATGATAAAAAAAAAAAAGAGTGTCACAATGCATTAGGCTCCCGCTATTATAATGTTCAGAAAGACTTCTGTTATTTTTAGTTTTAGCATGATGATTTTATTATTTACATTTTGAAAAGTAAAGTTTTTGAATGAGTATCAAAGAAAGAATCTCATTATATCTGATTATTATTACTTGAAACTAATAAAATACAATGGAGTTAATATCAATACATAGTAGGTCATATTATTAAAATATGAGTCATTAAATTTGACATGTATCTTATCAATAAATTCTAGTCTATCCAATGGATGGAGATTAAATTATTGGGAATAATCCCACATTGCTAATGAGATTAGAATCATGTGATCTTATATATGGAGAGTCCCTTTTCTTACTAGTTTGAACTTTTGAGTTGGAAACTTGACATGGTATCAGAGCTCTACCAATTACCTTGTGAGGGACCAAAAACAGGAACTATATGCTCTCCTGAAAAGAGGGACCTATTACCTTGCGAGGGACCAATCACCTGAAAAAGAGGGACCAAGTCACCTGAAAAAAAAAAAAAAAAAAAAGAGGAGATATTTTTTTTTTTTGGCGCTAGAAATCAAAATTGTATTAAAAAGAAAAAATAAACGAAATACATCATGCCCAAATAAAAGAAAAAAAAAAGATCAATCCTCCACCTTCGGCATTACCACATATATACCACCTAACGACAGAGTTACATGTGATGGGGAGTATTGATAATAGTTTCACATTACTAATGAGAATGAAATTCTATGGTCTTATATATGGAGAATCCTTTCACTTATTAGTTTGAACTTTTGAGTTGAAGACTTGATATAAATAATCTATCCACTAAACAAATAATAGGTCATGCATGCATTACAATCTCTTTTCAAACTGTATTTGGATGCCCCCTTGCAAGAGAAAAATATAAAAATGGATAAAACAAAATCCCTTTTTTCTTTTTTCTTTTTTTGCTTCATAGGTGGGTTGGTGAACCAACAAATCCAATGGTTGTCTAATTACTTTTTGCAGCCACAAGGGCAGCCACAAGGACTTAGGATGATTATTACAAATATACATTTGCCCTCTAAATCTTGGGTGTGGGACATGTTTGTGCTTCTCTTTGATATACATTTAAATTTTAAACTCTTTGACATATAATTATTAAAAAAATCGAGTATAGATGTTATGCCTCTGGTCTAATGAGTTCAGTTCACTTGCATGTTTACATATTTTCTATAAGATCCATCACTATTCATATCTAATGGGTCCCACACTCTACGAACAGTGATAAAATCTCATGAAGAATAAGTATACATACACATGAATTGAGTTCAAAGATTATTACCCTGTTTTGTTATGAAAAAAAACAGTGCAATATTAAGACAAAACCTACTTAATTGTCCAAAATTAATTAACTTTTTTTTTTCTTGGTAGATTTTTGTTTTGTTTATTACTGCAATTTATAGTAGTTCTTTTTTGTTCAGGTGGAGAGTAGGTACCATCTCGTAGCATAGATAATTTCTTTTGTAGGACAGAGTCTATTTTATTTACCACAGAATCTAAGTTTTTACATGAAAAAAACCTGCAAAAAAATAGTACTGAGTCTACAGGGATCCTTCACCCAAAAAAAAGAAAAAAAAATTCTACAGGGATCAGATATCCAGAATAAAGAAACTTTTGTCAATGGAGACTTCCTCATATATTTTTTAAGACAAGTGTTCTAACTCCGTTGAGTTAGTAACTTAATACCGATGGAGTTGGATCCAGAGCAGATGGATCCTCATGATTCAGTACCGATGGAGTTGGATCAAGCTTTGTGCAGAGAGAGAAAAAAAAATAAGAGATTTAAAACCAACGGGCCTTGGATAATGGTCTGGCCTCAATAGGCGTGAGTAATTAAGGTGTTAATTTCTGGGCCATGCCATGTTACTCAAATTGGACCAACCAGTTAAACCCGTGCCGATATGCATTATTTATTGAATGTGTTAGGCTTAAGTCCAGATTAATTTTTAATCGGTTGTTTACGGTGCAAGGGTGTAACCCGACGATCGTTTGACGACACCGATTGATTATGAACCAAGTCCTAGACTGACCAATTAAATAACTATTAACCATTAAAATTAAATCCCTAAAGGTTTAATCACTCGTTTCTTCTTCTTCATTAAAGACTCCCATTTTTAATGTCCTTAGTCTGTGGGACATAATTTTTTTTTTTTTTTTGTAAGAATTTAAGGGACATAATTGAAGAACTGAAGGAACCCCATTTTTTATTTCCAATAATACATAATGATAGATCTTATAAATTTGGTAGATCAATGATACTCTCTTGACAATTTTGCAATGTATTTAAGTTGGTTGTCCTAGCCCAAGGAATATAATTGAACATAACACTTTAGTAGTTAATGATAGAGAGGTTATTAAGAGGGATGTTCTCACAAATGCACCCTTAATTGAGAAATAATTATTCATGAAAAAAAAAAAGGAACGATTAGCATATGTCGGTGTTAGGATTGAGAGTACGCAAACAAGAACAAAAAATTTACCATGGTTCAACACCCCATCGTGGGATGCCTACATCCACACTAAAGAAAGAGAGTTTTCTTTATTCCTAAGAAAATTTTACAAATCTCTACCTGATAAGCTCATTTCCTCTGTCACTCTTATCTAGGTTTTTTTGCATAGAGACACTATATAGGCAAACCTAGAAACTCTAATCTTCACATAATTACTGATTTAACCCTATACATAGACCGAACCCTAATACAAGTACAACACAATAACCATGTGGTCCCACAGAATACATGACACAAACCCAACAACCCAATAGCATAACCAATTATGCACCGATTAATTTGCATCATTGAATAAAGTTTGTTAATAGTCCGATTATACCGATTAACCTAAGACCGATTATGGACCGAAACCAACCGGACCCAATATAACATGTTTATGTGTTACAAACGTTGACCAATTAATTAAACATGCCTCCACACACATCCTTCCCACCGTTTCACCATACCATTCTTCCTTTTGTGTCCTGCAACTTCCAAGCCTCCCTCCAATTGACAGTGAACTGATACAAACTCCTTCACTATCTTTAGAGGCCAAGAAAATTGGGTCTCAAAGACGGTGAGAAAACCTTGAAACAATTTCTTAAGAACTCTAGCAACGGCACCTTCTGTTGTTTCTGCCACTACCATTCCACTGTTGGATTTCGTGGTGCAAGGTATTCAAATGGTGGTGATAGATTAAGCCCGACGAAGACCAAGCCATTGAAACCCTATTCTTGGTTTGCATAACCGTTCAAGCACCACCGTTCTTCCCAGGTCCGTACAGGATTCGTAGGAGTAAAAGCATTGTCCCTTTCCTTCTTTTTTTGTTCTTTGGAAAACTCCATCAGTTCTTTCACCAATTTGCCGGTTATTGAAACATTTGGGATTATTACTCCCACCGGCGGCAAGGGAATCGCCATACTTTCCCTCACGTGTTGGAGAAGCTCAACATCCATCATCCTCTATATTGGTGACTCATCTAGTTTTCTTTTATCGGCAAGTTTAGTCATTGAATGTGCCCTATATCTTTCATTCTTAAATTAGGTAAAAAAAAATGTTGTTAGAACAATCTTTTTATTTGATTTAAGAAAAAGAATTTTACCAAAAAAAAAATTTAAGAAAAAGAAGTAATCTTCAAATTTTATGGTAAATTTAAATACCTAATAATTTCCACAATTGGTTTCTTCCACCGTCTCGCCATTTGAAGTTTTACACATTGAGATTGAGAGAGAAGAGCAGAACAATGTTGAGAGAAGAAAGCAAAAAATAGTGTGATGAATGATAAACAATTTACGACAATATATGGTGATTTTTGTGTATGACTATTAAAAACAAATGCATGTCTTTTAATGAAAAAAAAGAAAAAAAAAGAAAAAAAAAAAGCATGCCTTTTAATCTTTTATTAACGACTAAATAATATTAGAATGAGTGAAACTTCTATTTATATGTTTACTATAAAAATGCAATATCAAAACACTCAAGGCTCCATTTTTAGTTTTTGTATGGTGATTTTATTATTTACATTTTAAAAAGTAGAGTTTTGTATGACTTTCAAAGAATCTCCTTGATGCTCTGATTATTATTACTTATTTTTATGATTATTATTACTTATTTTTAGTTTCATGCAAAGAAACCAATAAAAAAAAAGGAATCAAGAATACTAGGCCGTATTATCAAAATATGAATCACTAAATTTGACATCTATTCCGATCTATCCAATAGATAGAGTGATTAAATAACCTATCCACTTAACAAATAGTGGGTCATGCAATACGAACTCTTTTTAACTGCAGTTGGATCTCCCCTTGCAAGAGAAAAATATAAAAATGGATAAAACAAAATCCTTTTTTATTTTTCTTTTTTTGCTTGGTAGGTGGGTTGGTGAACCGAAAAACCAATGATTGTCTAATTAATTTTTCGCACATGACCTAAGCCTTTGCCACAAGGACTGAGGATGATTATTACAAATATACATTTTCCCTCAAAATCTTCGCTGTGGGGCATGTTTGAGCTTTTCTTTGATATACATTTAAGCTTTAAACTTTTTGATATATAATTATTAAAAATTGTGTATTGATGTTATGCTTGTGGTCTTATGGGTTCAGTTCACTTATACATGTGTATCTTCTAGAGGATCCATCACCGTTCATAGAGGATCCATCACCATTCATATCAATGAATCTCACACTCTATAAACAAGATAGGGTCTTATGGAAAATAAAAGTATATGCAGATGAATTGAACTAAAAAATTATTACCTTTTTTAGTTATGGAAGAGAACAGTGTAATATTAAGACGGATACCTAACGACTTGTCCAAAATTAATTAACCTCTTTTTTTTATTTTTTATTTTTTGGTAAAGTTTCATTTTGTTTATTACTGCAATTTATAGTAGTTCTTTTTGGTTCAGGTGGAGAATAAGTGCCATCTTGTAGCATAGATAATTTCTTTTGTACCTTGGGGCGGAGTCTATTTTATTTACCATAGAATCTTAACTTGTTTGTAGTTTTTTTCCTAAATATTGTCACTGAAAACTTGATGATGAGGCTTACGAGGGACTTGGGACTAGGATGAATGAGTTGCAATTTAAATGTTAAATTGTCTATAAATCCGTCCGAGTATTTAAATTAATCTATCACAAGTGATAACCATGGTTTAAGTTCACCATATGGGAAACGATTATGAGTCACTGAAAACCAATAATATGGGATAGGATATGCTTCGGTCATGTCAATCCGCTACACCAAATCATAAATTTTCGCAAAGGAATCCGAAAACCTAAATCAATTATCCATTCTCATAATGATCAGGTATCCGTACCAACTGACACCCTTATCACAGACCTACAATGGGTTTTAACAGAACGATTATGGGACAGGTTTCCAGATTTCGGCCCAATTGACACCCTTATCACAGACCCCTCAGGTTCAAATTTTATCTATCACTAAAGGGCCAAAAAATTTATTACAATACACTCAAGATCGACAGGGAAACTAGCATGGTCCACCTAGCCCATGAGCTAAGTTTTTACATGAAAATAAACCTGCAAAAAATAGTACTGAGTCTACAGGGATCAGATATCCAGAATAAAGAGACTTTTGTCAATGGAAACTTCTTCATGTATTTTTTTAGATAATTGTTCTAACTCCGTTGAGTTAATACCGATGGGGTTGGATCAAGAGCAGATGGATCCTGATGATTCAATACCGATGGAGTTGGATCAAGCTTTGTACAAAAATAACAGATTTAAAACCAACGGGCCTTGAATAATGATCTGGCCTCAATAGGCGTGAGTAATCAAGGGTGTCAATTTTTGGTCTGCACCATGTCTCCGAAATTGGATCAATGGATTAAACTCATGCCGACATGCACCATTAATTGAATGTGCCGGGCTTAAGCCCAGACCGATTATTAATCGGTTGTTCAAGGTGCAAGGGTGTAGCTCAACGATCGCTTGACGTCACCGATTGATTATGAACCAAACCCTAGATCAACCAATTAAATGACTATTAACCATTAAGGTTAAATCCTTAAAGGCTTAATCTCTCGTTTCTTCTTCTTCGTTTAGGACCCCCATTTGTTATGTCCTTGAATCTAAGGGACATAATTGAAGTACCGAAGGACCCTTATTTTTTATTTCCAATAATGCATAATGATAGACCCTATAGATCTGGTAGATCATGATGCTCCATTGACAATTCTGCAATGTATTTAAGTTGGTTGTCCTACTCCGCCTAATGATTGAACATAACACTTTAGTAGTTGATCATAGAGAGGTTATTAAGAGGTATATTCTCACAAACACATTCTTAATTGAAAAATAATTATTTATAAAAAAAAATAGGCACGATTAGCGTAAGACAAAATAGCATAACCAATTATGGACCGATTAATTTACATCATTGAATAAAGTCCGTTAATAGTCAGATTATACCGATTAACATAAGACCGATTATGGACCAAGACTGACTAAACCAAATATAAATGTGTTTATGTCTTACAAATGAGGACCAATTAATTAAACATTCCTCCACACCGTTCCACTATACCTTTTTTCCTTTTGTGTCCCACGACTTCTAACTCTCCTTCAATAGACACTGAACTGATCCAAACTCCTTCACTATTTCCCCATGAAATTTGGGTCTCAAAAACGGAAAGAAAACCTTGAAACAATTTCTTAAGAACTCTAGCAATGGCTGCTTCTGTTGCTTCTGCTTCTATCATTCCATTACTGGATTTTGTGGTGCAAGGTATTCAATTAGTGGTGATAGATTAGGCCCGACTAAACCAAAGCCATTGACACCCCGAGGAGTAATCTTGGTTTGCATAACCGTTCAACCACCACCATTCTTCCCAGATCCGTAAATTATCTTCTAGGATGATGGGATTGGTAGGAGTAAAGCACTGTCACTTTTTCAGGGAACTCCATCAGTTCTTTCACCAGTTTGTTGGTTATCAGAACATTTTGGATTATTACTCCCGACAGCAGCAAGGTAATCGCCATCGTGTATTTTCCCTCACGTGTTGGAGAAGCTCAGAATCCATCATGTGGTGACTAATCTAGTTTTCCTTTATGGGCAAGTTCAGTTTTTGAAATGTTTGTAATCTCTTCATTCTTAAATTAGGTCAAAAAAAGGAAAAAAAAATGTGGTTAGAACAATCTTTTTATTTGGTTTAAGAAAATGAAGTAATCTTAAAAATTTTATGGTAAATTTAAATACCTATTAATTTCCACAATTGGTTTCTTCCACTGTCTCAATCTTGTCATTTGAAGTTTTACACATTGAGGTTGAGAGAGGAGCAAAACAAGGTTGAGATAAGAAAGCAAAAAATAGTATGATGAGTGATAAACAATTTACAACAATATATGGTGATTTTGTGTATGACGGTTCATAACAAATGCATGTCTTCTAATGGAAACAAAAAAAGAAGAAGAAAAAAGCATGTCATTATTAACCACTAAATAACAGTTAGAATGCGTGAAACTTCTATTTATATGTTTACTATAAAAATGCAATATCAAAACACTCAAGAGTCCATTTTTAGTTTTTGTATGATGATTTTATTATTTACATTTTAAAAGGTAAAGTTTTTGAATGACTATCAAAGAATCTCCTTGATGGTCTGATTATTTCTACTTATTTTTAGTTTCATGAAAAGAAACCAATAAAATACAAAGGAATTAAGATCAGTACATAGTAGGCCTTATTATCAAAATATGAGTCACTTGACATGTATCCTATCAACAGATCCAGTCTATCCAAGAGATAGGATGACTAAATAACTTATCAACTTAACAAATAGTGGGTCATGCAATACGAACTCTTTTCAAACTGCAGTTGGATCTCCCCTTGCAAGAGAAAAATATAAAAATGGATAAAACAAAATCCCTTTTTTTTTTTTTTTTTTTTTTTTGGGCTTGGTAGGTGGGTTGGTGAACCAACAAATCCAATGGTTGTCTAATTACTTTTTGGACATGACCTAAGCCTTTGCCACAAGGACTTTGGATGATTATTACGAATATACATTTGCCCTCAAAATCTTGGCAGTGGGACTTGTTTGTGCTTCTCTTTGATGTACAATTAAGCTTTAAAGTTTTTGACACATAATTATTAATAAAGTGAGTATAGATGTTACGCTTATGGTCTAATGAGTTCAGTTCACTGGCACGTATGTGTATCTCTATAAGATCCATCATCGTCCATATCCAATGAGTCCTATATTCCATGAACAGTGATATGATTTCATAGAGAATAAGTGTTCATGCAGATGAATTGAACTCAATGATTATTACCCTGTTTTGTTATGAAAGATAACAGTGCAATATTAATACGGATACCTAGTTGCCCAAAAATTAATTTACCTGTTTTTTTTTTTTTTTGGTAGAGTTTTGTTTTGTTTATTACTGCAATTTATAGTAGTTCTTTTTGGTTCAGGTGGAGAGTAAGTACCATCTTGTAGCATAGATAATTTCTTTTGTACGTTGGGACAAAGTTTATTTTATTTACCACAGAATCTTAACTTGTTTGTAGTTTTTTCCCTAAATGTTCACTGAAAACTTGATGAGGCTCACAAGGGACTTGGGCTTAGGATGAATGAGTTACCATTTAAATGTTAAACTGTCTACCACATTTATAAATCCTCCCAAGTATTTATATTAATCTATCACAAGTGATAACCATGGTTTAAGTTCATGGTATTGGAAACGTTTGTCATTGAAAATTGATAATATGGGATCGGATATATATGCTTCGGCTATATCGATTCGATACACCGACTCATAAATCTTTGCAAATGAAACTGAAAACCTAAACCAACTATCCATTCCCATATTGACCAAGTATCCGTATCACGCATTACTGATATTGATACGACCAATATGGCCATCCTATCCAGATACCTAGTCATAACACATGTACTTTTTCCCAATTGATTGTGAAGCTGTTCGACTTAAGTTTGGTGTTCCAGCTTCACCTCTGACCACCAACTTGCATTGTTTTTTTTTTTTTTTTGAGTAAATTATGTGTAACTTCCTTCTAGTTTGCCCTTAAATCAGATACACCCCAAACCTTTCAAAGGTAAAAATTAAATTTTTAATACATAAAATGCCCAAATGGTCAAGTTAATACGTCATTTTATCCCCTTAAATATTAATTGACAATAGAATTTCTTGACACTACAGTTTTTAGGTAATATTTAAGGGGATAAAATGGTCTGTTAATTTAACTATTTGGGTATTTTAAGTATTAAAATTTTATCTTTTAACTTTGGTCATCAATTAACTGAAATTCACTAACGGAATGGATTTTTTTAAATTTATTTTGATTTAAAGAGGTGCCTTTGTAATTGTTTAAAAGTTTTGAAGAGTATCCAATTTAAGGGTAAACTAGAAAAGAGGTACCTATAATTTACTTTTGTTTTTTTTTTTTTTCAATGGTTCAAATCTAAATAACTCTTACCTTTGAAATTTTGTTTTTTTTTTTATCTTCTTTTTTTGCCACCTGGAAGAGTCTTGGGCTGATATTTTACAGCTGGATAGAGCACTATGGAGCCTACGCAGTCACTGAGTAGGCCGTTATGCTACTCGATCTGTACGTTTATTTCTAATGTAATTACTCATGTATAATATTTTCAACTAAAATAGAGTTTTGTGAGAAGTGGATGTAACGCAATGCCTTGATATATGTTCAAATGTAATGGTCGAATAACCCTGTAGGCAATTATTTCTATCGATGGTGTTAACTAGAACCTGAGTTTTGGGAAGAATGTTAAATTAATTTTCAATTTACCTCATCAAATACAAATCAATGGTCCTAACAATAACATGCCAATCCACTGATATCATAATTTCATCATAATCCAGGCCCTAAAGAAAAGAAAGACAGAAAATCATGGACTCAATCACGACATTAGACGCCCTGATATATTTTGACATTAACTGGCTGCATTGTGGGTTGCAATTGTAAGCGGTATTATTGAAGCAGACAAAGCAACAAGCGATAAAACCAAAGACATCAATTCAGCAAGTATCATTCTACAGCTTGATCATTGTCAGGGCATTACTGAATCCAAGAGCAGGCATCGTTCATATCCTGTTCAGCAAGATCTGGAAGTTTCACTATTAGCTTTAGCAAATAATGTTGTATGCAAAGGATGCTCGCTGGATAAGAGAAAAATCTACCAAGATCCATACTGGAATCTCAAAGAGACATACCTCTTTCCATTAAAGGGGCCTTCATCTACTAGGTAATATATCAGAAAATGTAAAATCATGAAAAGGTGGACCTGCAAAAAGATAATGAATAAGTGTAAAAAGATCTGGAAACTTTATAAAATGAGTTTCTGCACAGAAAAGATGCATTAAATATTTTCCATGCATGGGATGAGGAAATAGAAATGGATGAGTAGCAAGACAAGAGTTAATAGAATTAGGAATGAATATATTCACAGGAACATAGGGAGATGAGGGTAAGTTAAATCAGATGGATTCGTCATATGCAATGGAGATAAATGGTGGCACCTGTTAGAAGTGATATGGGACAAGTCGAAGGATCCAGAAGTACAAAGAGAATAGTGAAATGAGAAAAGAAAGAAGAGACAAGGATTTATATGGGATTTTAAGGAAGGCATGATACTAGATGGAGTGCAATAACAGAGCAGGAAGAAGCCAATCATAATCAGTAGAACAAACATTTGCTTTGGGAAAATTACCTAAAAGTTTTCATTTTGGTAACTTCTGTCAAAGAGGGACCAGAGTAGGTACCTGAGTTGCATTTCCCACCGAAAGTTCCTTGTTGTAGTTCCCCTAGACAGAAACAATGACGGTGTTTCTCCAATATATTTTTTTGTCAAAAAGGACCTTATATCACTACTTCAAAGCATTTCCCATTTATCTTCGCTTTACCACACTTCCCCAATTACTCCCCTATCTTCCAGTGATTCATCAATGACCGAGGCTGATAAAGTTCCTCTTCTCTCTATCTCTCTCTCTCCAAGGTGCACCTTTGTCTGTGCCGCCTTTTCTCCAAGCTTGAGAAAACCCCTTAAACCATTCTAAAAGATTTTGTGTTCCCATACATCAATTTACAAAGCTTATTTGAGAAAAGAAAAAAAGGGGGAGGAGAGAGTGTGAGTGGAAAGGCAGCAATTCCATCCAAAACAAATGATGAATGTTCCCTTGTTTAGATATTACTGTTCTCTTCTTAGACGCATTTACCTTCAATTATCTTTCATGTTTCAAACTTCCAAACATAAATATTCTGGAAATCTTTCAGAATATGACCCATCACACTTTTAATCAGAGGGATTATATGGCCAGTCCAGACTAGAGTTTTCAAAGGTTCTCTCAGAAGTTAGGGCTCAAGGTATATATGCCTCAGGGAATTAATAAAAATGTGTGTTTTTGAATGTGCACCTCGAAAAGAAATATGCCTCGTGTGAATTGCAAATGCTATGCTAATATTAGACGAAGACTGTACTTTTTCTCAATTACTTTTTCATGAATCCTAGTTTTTTTTTTTTCTGCAGTAGCATTATGAAAACTTCTGTGTACCCAAACCTTTGCTGCGTCATCTCGCTCATTGATCAAAATTTTCTGTGCATCCGAACCTTCTTGATCATCTCACTCTTTTTTTTTGACTCATTGATCGACCATAGTTTAGTTTAGTGTTAACCATGTTAGCTTTTACCTTCCTTTATACTTTCAAAATACAATCTAATCTTATCAAAAGAGAAAAAAGTTGAAATCTCCGATTGTTTTAAGGGAATTCAGATTTTATATTTGGGTTTTTTTTTTAAATAAAAAAAGGAAACAGCATATGTGGAGAAACAGGGGTTGCTCCAACCGTAAAAGCATTTTGTTCCCATCCCCCATTCCCACAAAAAAGAAAAAAAAAATACTTAACTCAATGGTGACAGAGAGAATCCAATCGATCAGATCCTGTTCACATCCTTTAGAAAGTTTCAAAATGTTTTTCAAACCGTGGTCCTTTTGTGTTACTTTTGTTTCATATCCATTGCCTTCATCCTATATTTCCTTTTCTTCTTTTTCCCCTATCTGGTATCACTTCATTCTGTATTTCTTGCTCTAATATATTACATACTTTGAATATGTGTGCTCATCCAATCATCATCGTCATTATTATTTGATTATTCATTATGCAGTTAAGTTGTTGCTTGAATTTTCGTTATAATTTTTCTTTGGTCGCTGTATCTGATTCTACATGATACACATACACTATGCAAAACTGTTAGCTACCAAAAATATAAATTAACAGTGCAGTCCGAAAAAGAGAGTGCAACACCATTCGCTAAACAAGGGCCAGAACCTAGGAAAGCATCCAGGTCCAATGCCTTGGCCCATAGCTGAATTACAGCAATTTGCAATATTGGTACCTGCTCTAAAATCCCAGTAGTTAATGATGTACGTAAGTATGATGGTATTGAGCTATGTAGCTCTTTTATGCTAGGTATTTTTTATAAGAAAAAATTTCATCTACACCCCATCAAAGATCCTTAATATCATCTACACCCACAAGAATGCCGAAACATCACCTAGGTCCACTTAACTGACGGAAATCATTAAAATTGTTAAAATACAATTTTACCCCTCAAATAAAAATTTTAAAAAAGAAAATTTATGTTCATTTACGAATTTAGCCTTCAAATGTTACTTATCCCTGCTGCGAATTTTTACTCTCTCGTTCATTCTCACTCAAGTTCTAGTCTCCTCTGCGTTGAGAAGAGCTACTGAATCACCCAAGCATCCTCCCTGCTCCGACGGCAGCATCCCCTCTGCGTTGAGAAGAGTTTTTTTTATTTTATTTGAAAAGGTTTTTCTAGGGTTTTGGCCAAACAAATATTCCAACTTAATGATTTGTCCCCTTTTCGCATTCTCTCTCATATTCAATCAGTGATCATACAAAGAATTTGAAATCAGTTTCTTGCCAACTGCTAATGATCACATCGCGAGTGGCTTACGGCGACAGGCAGAGCGGCAACCTCATATTTGGATCATAGGAGACCAAAATTCTAGATTCCTTAGTAGTTCTCATGGTGGTGAATCAGGTTTCAACCATCGAATTGGGTTCCTTACGGGTTCCGCTGAAGAAGTTCTTTTTGTGTATGTTGAAGCGAAAAACTTGCTGTGTTGTAGGGTTTTCCAGGAAGGATGGTTGAAGGGTTTTCTGGGAAGGATGGGATTGCAGATTCTGCCATTTTCGACTGTCCAGGTCGATGAAGCTCAAAGGTGAAAGGCTGGTGAGTGATTTAAAGAGAACTGGGGGTATTTATGGTGAAGACAAGATAATGTCATTGTTATCTTAAAAAAGGGAAAAAAAATGTAAATACATCGAAATAGAGGACAGCCAAAGTTATCAGAAGGGTATATTGGTATTTTCACCCTATAAAAAGGGTATTCTGTCTGTGAAAAGTTTCAATCCACCTGACGTCAGCATCTAACGGCAATCAACTGACGGAGTGGACTTCTATGATTACCACAGCCAAAGTTAGTGGACCTAGGTGATGTTTCGGCATTCTTGTGGGTGTAGATGATGTTAAGGATCTTTGATGGGGTGTAGATGAAATTTTTTCTTTTTATAATTATTTTCAGTGCAGCATCACAGGGCTGATCACTTACCTTCTTGGCCACTTAGTATGTAAAATGGAATATGAGCTATCATCTTTGAGCTGCCATCCTTCCAGTTGACAGTGCCAGGATTCTGCAGGCTTCCCCCAGAAGGCCCCAAAACAGACAAGCAAATTGCAGGTTCATTCATTAACCGCAAATAATCCCGTGCACGCCTCCATACTCTCGTGTCTAAGTTCTGAGATCGAGCAACCTGTAATGCAAATCGATTGCAACTTCTTTTCATTAAAATTCAAGCATATTATATATCCAGTTTTTACAAGATTTTCAACTTCTTGCTTAAAAATGATGAGCAGACCTTTGCCAAGGATACACGTGCCCTTGGTAGTAACTCACGATGATAAGTAGCAAGCTTCGCAATTGCTGTCACAACAAAACACAGAAGCCTAGCCTGCAATGATTTTCTGGAGGCTGCACCACCAGAGCCAAGAGCTGGCTCATGACTGAGACCCGGACGGCTTCCAAATAAATAAACAGAAAATATTTAAACCATATAAACATCCAATAATACCAAATAGATTCTGTAATACAGATGGTATGGTTTACTAGCACCAACCTAGATGAAAGATTCTCATACAAAAGCAATTCTAGGTTCTCAAAGAGCTCTCGAGCTGCATCTTTGTGAGATCCTCCTCCACCTCCATGTTCCCCAATAGCCCAACACAACTGTAACGCCAACTCCATCTGTAGAGGAAAAATTCATGGGAATAGCTGTTGTTTTACAGGAATTGAATGGAAATCATGTCATGTTTGTGCATGTATATATGCATGAGACTTGTAAAATTACGGCAATCATTTTACCTTAGCAGGGCTGTCATAAGCTTCCCCAAGCTTGTCAATGATGGGCTTCTGCAAAGGATTTTAGATACATCACCACTGCAACATCATACTAAAGAAACTTAAACATCCATCCACAAACAGAAAGGAAGCCAGATGCACGAATTTATAGTAGTAAGAAAACCAAAAGTCCATGCCAGCAGTTAAATCAATCTCAAAGACTTCTTTAGCAGCTTGTGTTGCTTGCTCCAGAACATGCCAACTGACGTGTTGACAAAAATACCAACCCAAATGCCCAGCAGGTTTCTTAAGAGTTACAGCTTTGGGTTCTAGTCCCAAATTCTTCTTTTCTAATTTCTGAAATATCATAAGCATGTACCATAGATACATCCTCTGTGTAGTGTTCAATAAATACCTCAATAACTGAATTTTCTTGCAAATTACATTAAATTCTGAATTTTGTCCAGTTTCTAATTTCTTCCCCCAAAATTCAATTCAAATCCTGGTTCTAAGTGTGGTTCTTACCTCTATGATCTTCTTGATTCTGTTCTAGACTATGGATCCCACAAACCAAACCAATAAAAATGGTTTTAACCCAAATTCATACGTAAACCCATACATAAACACCAAACCACAAAAAATTATATGAGCTAATTATGTGAACCCCACAAGCCAGAAAATTTAGACCCTGAATCCATACACTAATAAGTGCACTTCACAGAAAGGAAACCAGATACACGAATTTGTAGTAATAAGAAAACCAAAAGTCTTCATGCCAGCAGTTAAATCAATCTCAAGACTTCTTTAGCAGCTTGTGTTGCTTGCTCCAGAACATGCCAACTGACGTGTTGACAACAATACAAACTCAAATGCCCAACAGGTTTCTTAAGAGTTACAGCTTTGGGTTCTAGTCCCAACTTCTTTTCTAATTTCTGAAATCTCATAAGCATGTACCCATAGATACAACCTCTGTGTAGTGTTTGGTAAATACCTCAATAACTGAATTTTCTTGCAAATTACATTAAATTCTGAAATTTGTCAAGTTTTCTAATTTCTTCCCCCCAAAATTCAATTCGAATCCTGGTTCTATGTGTGGTTCCTACCTCTGTGATCTTCCAGATTCTGTTCTAGACTATGGAGACTATGGACCCCAACCATAGTTCGAAATCTCGAGTCTCGAGGGTGTCTCGACGCTCTGAGGAACCGAGATCTCGACCGAGATTTTCGAGATCTCGGCGAGACACTGTACAAATCCGTGAAGGCTTAAAATGTGTATTTCGACCCTAAAATGACCATTTTAGAGCTTGATACTCTGGGGGAACCCTATTTTAGCATATATAAACATATTTAAACCATAAAATGTATAAATAATCACACATGGTGGTTGTTTGGGTTTACACCCATGTTTGGCAGTGTCGGTTTGAAATTCAAATGTAAACCTAGGGTAATATTGGCTATTCTACGTAATGTAACACTAATAGAAGATCACAGAAGACCAAATGAGCCAGTAAAATGATATATTAGGAAAAGAATAAACATAATAACACTTAATTAGTTAATTGTCATAGTAAAAAAAACCCAAAGTAGTCAAGTAGACTATACAATCATAATTTATACATTATGTCGAGACCAGTCAAGAACTAGTCGAAAAATGGTCGAGAATTGGTCAAAAATATCGAGAAATGGTCGAAAATGTCGAGAAATGGTCGAAAATGTCGAGAAATGGTTGAAAATGTCGAGACCAGCTCGAGAACTAGTCGAGATGGTCGAGACACTGTATCGAGGCGAGATCTCGCCGAGATCTTCGAGATCTCACCGAGATCTTCGAGATCTCGCCGAGATTTAAAACACTGACCCCAACAACGAAACCAATAAAAATGGTTTTAATCCAAATTCATACATAAACCCAATTATATAAACCACAAAAAATTATATGAGCTCATTATGTGAACCCCACAAGCCAGAAAATATAGACCCTGCATCCATACACTAATAAGTGCACTTACAGAAAGGAAGCCAGATAAACAAATTTGTAGTAGTAAGAAAACCAAATGTCCATGCCAGCAGTTAAATCAATCTCAAGATTTCTTTAGCAGCTAGTGTTGCTTGCTCCAGAACATGCCAACTGATGTGTTGACAACAATACCAACTCAAATGCCCAGCAGGTTTAATTCTTCTTTTCTAATTTCTGAAATCTCATAAGCATGTACCCACAGATACATCCACTGTGTAGTGTTTGGTAAATACCTCAATAACTGAATTTTCTTGCAAATTACATTAAATTCTGAATTTTGTCCAGTCTTCTAATTTCTTCCCGCAAGGTTCAATTCAAATCCTGGTTCTAAGTGTGGTTCCTACCTCTGTGATCTTCTAGATTCTGTTCTAGACTATGGACCCCACCAACCAAACCAATCAAAAACCAAACCACATAAAATTACATGAGCTCATTATGTGAGCCCCACAAGCCAGAAAATATAGACCCTGCAACGATACACTAATAAGTGCACTTCACTGCATTACCTCCCCCCACCCCCAACCCAACCCCACCCCAAATTGAGCTAGCTTGCTGGCCTTTTAGGTCATTATGTGAGCCCCACAAGCCAGAAAATATAGACCCTGCATCGATACACTAATAAGTGTACTTCACTGCATTACCTCCCCCCCCCCCCCAACCCAACCCCACCCCAACCCAAATTGAGCTAGCTTGCTGGCCTTTTAGGCTTGGCTTAACAAATCATAATCAATTTTATTAGGGTGAGGGACAATTGAAGTCCTGATGGGAAGAACTTAGCACGCACATTAGCAGAAACCCTGATATACATGAGCCCAAGACAAGATGGGTTATGAAGCCTAGTCAGTATGCCACCATGCATTTATATGCTAGAACAATGCCTAAGAATATGAAAAGACATCTTAAAGCCTTGCACTTAAAATGCCCCACAATTTTCTCATGCATCATAAATAGGTCGAACTAATTTTATCAATAGAAAAGAATCACTTAGCTTTCTAGTAGTGCTGATACATGACAATGGATTCCAGATCAACATTACATGCTTGACAAGCCACTTTACTCTTTTTTACAGATCAACACTACCGAAATCAGTGCAATTACAGGTCTAGCAAAGTTATTTGGTCATGATGCAAGCTGAACAAAGAAAATACCTTCAGCAGAGCAATGAAATCAGGAGATCGTTGAAATGCAGCTAACATGAATTCTAACAGCCTCTTCTGGACCTGTAAACATGCCCTAGATTTCAGAAGTTCTGTTTCACTGGCATAAAAGTTTCATATAAGTTAAATGTTAATATGAGAATTCCAAGCATCTAGAAAGAACAAAAATCTAGATAATATATTTCAAGGATTTGATGGGAAACAAACAAAGGAATTGTAAAATGTAATATGATCATTAAACAAGATGCAGAATCCGCAGTCTGAAAGAGCAATAGTTCCATTACACAGACTATGTAAGCAAATTTTTAGCCTACAAGCATACAGGAAACCCCTGATGGAAAATAAGGCATGTTTACCGAGATAACTTAAATTCATGATAAAAAAAACAAATATGGATGTGCAAGAGTAGGCATAGACACCACCAAAAAGTTTCTTTGGCTAATTTTGGCATTTGGCCAAGAATTATTATAACATAAATTGGGCTGGGCAATCCATCTTGGGCAGGGTTTTATTTGTGGGTTTGTAGGCTACATTTAAGGCATGAACATTTTCTAAAGAGTTAATGTGAGTCATGTGACCCTGTTCTATAAACAACTAGACTCTAACAGGCCCATGCATGAAATGTGAGAGAGACAGTGAAGCATATACTTTATTTACCAGAATAACAGAAAGGCCTAAAGAACTTCATTAAATAATCCAAGGTCCATCACAGCATTTTGAACATGACCATGACCTAGTTTTCTGACCAGCAGGAACTGACTGAAGCCTTTTTCTTTTTAATTTTATTTTTTTATTTTAAAGTGATCAATAGTTTCGGGGTATCACTACAGTTATTTCTATCTGTTTGAGCATTTCTTTTATCAGTCAAAACAAAAATACCAATTCTGGGAGCACAGAAAACTATTTTCGCACCTCATAAAATAGAACAAACGTTCAGAAAACTATTTTCGCACCTCAGTCAAAACAAAAATAGAACAAATTTTTAGATTTGGACTTCATAAAGAACTATCTTCGCACCTCATATGAGAAAACCTTGTCCGGAAATATTGTGGGAATTCTTGACATAAGTAGCGGAATTAATGCACAAATAAGTGCTGCAACAGTCATAACATATATTTCAGAATTTCACCAATTTTTTTGGACACTGAACAGAAAAAAGCATTCTGCAAGGATAAAAGATTGTGAAACAAGAAAGATAATTTCCTACAAATAGAAAACAAAAAAAACAAAAAAAAAAAAAGAAACAACGTACAATTATTTACATCACGTAGTGCTATAGCAAAATACATGTCAAGAAGTCGAGGCGTTATATTGAGTGCTTGTTTTAGTCTCTCTGACCGTGTGGTATTAACTTCAGCCTGTAATGCTGCAGCCATCCCTGGAGAAGTCCGGTGGCGCTCCTGAAGTACAACATTAGATTATCAATTACTAATTTCAACCATAGAATTAAAGAGGAAAAATAAAACTACAAATAATTATTCCTATTATTTTTTTGTCAATAGCTCCATCATACACTGAGTATGCATTATTAATAACTTCCAACAACCAAAACACAATCTTATGAGCTGTTTCAAACCTAATTGACTGAAAGTTAATGACTGCATGTGAGTAACTAATAAATTTCAGTCACTGACTAAAAAGTAATGGGACATTTTCATTGACTGAAATGACTTGACCAGCTCATCTTAAACACTATTCTATATGAACAATGAAACCAAATCACAAGTAACATATTGACACTGTCCAAGGATGAAGGGATAGTTTTCAACTTTCTAATACCAAGGATTGCATTTGAATTCTCCAAACTTGGATTCTAGCCCACTTGCATTAAATCACCCTCATACTGATCTTTCTCTGTTTTATGTTTCATTCTGCCACCGTCTTTTTTGAAAAAAGTTTGGTGGAGCCATTGCTAATTCTGGCAGTCAGATGGGGGTTTAGACTTTGTTAGGATGGAAACTAACCCAGTTGTCATCATCGTTTGGGTGGTTTCCGTTGCCCAAGTGTGGCCGATGTTAGCGGAAAAGGCACAGAAGGATTAGTAAAGGACTATAGAACCAACATGACTTTGTGGGATATGTGTACATGACAAGGGTGGAATGGTTATTTTGATCCAAACAAACCAAGAAAGAATCAAAATGGTCAGGTCCTTTCCCACAAAAAACCATGAGGAAAGAACATTAGGGGAGGGAATACGGATAAAAAAAATTATTCACCATCTTACTCATTGGATGAGAATCTTTGAAATGTGTTTATTTACCCTTACAAAAACCATGGACTTCATATCCAAAAGATGGCCAATGAAACAAACCGCATTGCAGAGGTGCACACACACACACACACACACACACACAAAAAAAAAAAAAAAAAAGCCCACATGTTCAGGTATTCTTTAAGAAAATGATTTATAAAGTCCCAAATGTCAAGATAAATCCAAGTTCAGGTTATTGTACGAGGCACTTGCCCCAATTATCACAAAAACATCAAGAGGAAAAGCCTTAAATGCTGTAACTTAAGTGAAGCACTGCCAAAAAAACCATTTGGCTTCCTAAAAGACTGATGAACATTTGTTTCTGGATAAAAGTGCAAACTATGTTTCTTTAACATGCATCAAAATCAGTACTATGTAATGTACATGTATGAAAAGGACAGGACCATACAGCGAGCCCATCATTCTCATCCTTGAGAAGGTCGAGAAATAGAGAATCAGAAACAGCGATAGAATTGCTATCTTCAGATTCAGAGTCACCCTCTCTATCTTCTATGGTTGAACCAGTATAAGCTTCATCCATGAGTGCAAGAAGCATCTGCAACCAAGAAAAAGAAAGCATGTCCTCAATATAAACATCAAAGCCTCAGATTCACCCATTTAAGTTTCAAAGTTCCAAAGACAACCTCAGGAGCCGAACTCTTCTGGATCGAAGCTATGCTACTACCAATTAGTGGCCCTGAGCTCCGTTCCACCTTTTCCAATGCTACTACCAGTACTGGATATAAAGAGGGAAAATGGGTCAACTAAACTACTACTTCAAGACAGTATAACACAGTTCGAAAAATCAGAAAATATATAAAAGATGGAGATTCATAAATCATAATAAGAAGAGTAAGGTACAATCATAGTTATCAAGGCACCGCCTAGATGCCCAGGCACCCTTGTGAAGCCTTGAAAAATTGGGCGCCTTGGTCGCCTAAGCAGGCCTCCAATGCCTTGACAACTATGGGTACAATAAAGATCAAGAACCCAGACAACAATTCCCCCCACCCCAAGTTTTATAGAAAAAATGCCTTAACAATGATCATCAATCAAATTCTTCATAAACCTGAATTGTTCTTTCATTTTCAAGCAAGGATTCAAATTTTGGTTTCGGCCAGGCTAAAAACTGAAATTTCGCTGAAACCAGGTAAAAAAAAAAAAAAAACTCAGATTTCGAACTTGGTTTCGGTGGCCAAAAAAATTTATTTTCGAGCCCTAATGCAATTTAACCTTTTTAACATATCCATTGAATCATTTGCATAAAAAATAAATAAATAATAAAACATCGAAAATGGTATTTCTACGTCTAAATCATAGCATGCTAACGTACGCAATGAGTGAGAAGGGTAGTAAATTAGAAACAAAGTAACAAACTAACGTTATATAACTTATAATGTTATTACAACATTCCAAACATTCTTTAATTATCAAATACATATAATAAGGAAGTCCATTCAAATCTATGACAAGTTTCGTGGCGCATTTATTCCCTGAGCCTGAAACCATTGTTGTTGCCGATATAGGTTCTCTCATTGCATCACATATGTATCCCATTCATAGATTTTACATATAAATTTTTAAGAAATAGTAGTTTAGGGAAGAAATGGTTACCTTTTTGCTTCAGATCTTCAAAACCTTGATGAAACAAAGTTCAATGGACCTTGGAGTGCAAGGAAATGGTGGAAGATGAGAAGAAAAATGGAAGAAATGAATAAATTTTGGAAGAAAATCAAATTTCACCGAATTTTGGTCGAAATCTGGTCGAATTTAATAAGTTTCAACCGAAATTGACTGAAATCTACCGAAATGTGAGACTATTTGGTTTCGACCTATAGTTTCGTTTTGGTTTGGCCAAAAACCAAAACATTTCGGCCAAAATTTGGAACTATGGCTTCAAGATCCCTGCTAGTATTACCCAATGTGTTTAATGCTCAAAGAGCTACCAAAATGTACAATCACCAAACCCGTCTACCATTTGAAAAGTGTGAATGTACCATAAAATATTAAAAAATATATCAAGTACAATACTGATCTATTTTTCTTACTACTCCCAGTTCACCCAAACCTAACCAACATTTATTGATCATTATTGTTCGTACCAAAAGATGGCCAAAATTCCAGAGTCTAAACCTAAAATATAATAGAAATTGTCAAGCAATACAATTTCCCAACCTTCTCATTTAATAAAAGTATTTGTTTCTTAGTCATCACACTATTTAACAGTTAACACCCATTAGAATCTAGTTTTTCTCACTACAGGCTTGGAAGAAATATTAACGTTGCTTCCCAACCATCCAAGTGCCACAACCCAATGGCCATCTCATGATTCATGACCATCTTACTAGGAGACGCAAATGATCATTTCATTGGGTTGGCTTAGTTGAAGAGGGAAACAAGAATGGTATAAGATTGAACTTCAAGTTTATACACTATAATGTAGACAATTAAAGTGAACTAAATGGCTGGTACAAGATAGTGGTTAGTGGACTATGAATGATCATGGTTACAGGAGGAAGCATCAAAGACTAATTTGACATGGCTAATGTAGGCATGCAGATGACATTTAAATAGGGGCAACCACATATATGCTATATTGATGCAGTCCAAGAATTGGTCCATGAGACCAGCCTAAAAAGCCAAGCCCCAAAAGCCAAGAACACTGTTCATGACACTGTTCACTTGTACCAACAAAATTTTTAGAAAGTTTTGTCTTCTTCCTACATTCAAAAAAAGTTAGATTTATTTCCTTAAAATTAGTCATTAGTTTTGTTTCTTAAGATTGGTTATCATATGAATCAGTCATAGATGTTATTTGTTTTGAAAACTTTCCTAAAAGTTATAAAGGGAAGCTTCTCTTTTTCATTTTTGGACATTCCCTCCTAGGAACCAGTCCTTCTATCTTCAGTATTTCCATTTAACATTATAAATAAAGAGGAAGAAAATGCTAGTAGCAGAGTTGGCCAGAGTTTTATTGAAAAAAATTCTAGTTGAGTCTCACAACCTCCTAGGAACCAGTCCTTCTATTTTCTTATTTCCATTTAACATTATAAATAAAGAGGAAGAAAATGCTGGCAGCAGAGTTGGCTAGAGTTTTATTGAAAAAAATTCTGATTGAGTCTCACAACCTCCTAGGAACCAGTCCTTCTATTTTCTATATTTCCATTTATCATTATAAATAAAGAGGAAGAAAATGCTGGCAGCAGAGTTGGCCAGAGTTTTATTGAAAAAAATTATGGTTGAATCTCCCATGGTTGTGAGACTCAACCGAAACCCTTACTCTGTTCGGTCCCGTTTTCAGATGATAGCAGTTTTTCAAAAATTCATAACTTCTTCATCCATGGTTGGATCATCTTTAAATTTTGGTATGTGATAATCAAGCACATCCTAGAGTACTTTCCCTCAAAGTTTGAAGACCTTCCAACGGCTGGATCTCAAGATAAGTGAGTTTTTCTATAAATCTATAATTCTGGTTTTGCTAAAGTACAGGTTTGAGACTTTCGGGCAAGATTGGTTTCGATCCCGCCTGTTGGATCAAGTTCATCTTCTGGAATATTGTTTCTCATATCCTAAGGCTCATTGTTTTCAAGTTTCGAAGCATTCTATTGGATAGATTTGAAGTTGAGTAATTATTTGTCAAATTCAATCATTCTTACTTCTTGTTAAAGTGTTAAATTTGAATTAGGCTGATTGAAAGATCCTACCCTAGGCATAAATTGAGATGTAACCCTACCTTGCCATCATATATACATCGAGTACATAAAGAAAAATTCCAAAATGTGAAGAAGCGAAGATTAGGAGATCATTGAAGATTAAACCGAAATAGTTTGTTTGAGAAGGAAATATAGAACTCACTTGGCAAGTCCACAAGTGATGACAATAGTGGAAGAAATGACCCTGGAGACATCATTCCAGGAAAAACCTTCAGAAATGATTCTTCTAATCTGCTTGGACAAAAATAAATGCAACGGGATAAGCTTCTATGATTGAAGAACTTAATCAGGTAGTTTGTCAAAATAAAACAATAAAGTGCACGATCTTAAAAGTATGGTTTCAGAAATCAAAATCAGAATGGGTCAAAATGCAAAGCCAATGAAATTACCAAATCTTTAGAAAATATTAAGAAAAGGATGTTTCCTTCATAAGTATTCCTTTAAAGTAATTCAAATCAAATGACAACAAACAATAAAACACAAAGTAATTTTAAAATAATCACCCAAAACATAATTTGAAATTGTTTCAAAGATGAATTTGGCTCTGTTCAGTCACGAGGTCCTGAGGTCATCAATTGGGAGAAATACTTTTTTTAAGGTGCCTCCGGCCCACTGATAAAATGAAATTACATCAACTGCTTGATGTACATAGTGGGTTTTGGAATCAGCTAACCTCCACTAGGGTTGTAGTTCATTGTTGTCACAGTAGCAAAGAGGATTTATTAGATCATGCACAATCATAGGAGCAAGAGGGAAGAAGTAAGAGGAAGAAAGGCGGAAGGAGGAGAGAAGAACAGTACGGTAATGGGGGGAGAATTTGCCAATTAGAATTCCTCCCCCTCTCGGCTTTATTTGTCATTAACCATAATAATAACATAGTATACAAATACCCCTAATTAATAAAACCAACACTCACTTACAATAATAGAAAGACTAACATGCCCTTATTTAAGTATAAACACATAATGGAAAAACTACCCTTATCTAATGATACACCTCTTGGACCCAACATCAGTATACCTTAACATTCCCCCTCAAGCTAGAACATAAATATCATATATGCCCAGTTTGGAATAACCATAAAGGAACAAAGGCTTGAACAAAGCTTTGGTAAACATGTCACCGAGCTACTGTGAAAAACTAACAAATGGTGTAGAGATAATCTTTTACATCACAATGTCATGAACAAAATAACAATCGAACTCAATGTGTTTAGTCTTCTCATGGAAAATTAAATTACAAGCAATTTGAATGGTTGCTTGATTATCATAGTGCATATCAATGGGCTTGGCAATAGAAAACCCAAGCTCATGAAGCAAAAAGACTTCAACCACATCAACTCAGTTGTAATACGAGTCATTGCTAAATACTCAAACTCAACATTTGAACGAGCCACAACCCACAATAGTTTGCTTCTTACTCTGCCAAATTACCAAATTACCACCACAAATGTGCAATAACTCGTCTTAGACTGCCCGTCACCTTAGAGCCTACCCAATATGCATTTGGATAACTAACAACAAGCTCAACATGTTGGTGTGACCTATAAATAAGACCGTTTCCTAGAGCACCATTCAAATGCCTTAGAATTTTACAAGTTGCCACCCAATGTGTCCTCTTGGGGATTCCTTAAGCTGACTGATGAACCCAGCTGTGAAGGAGATATATAGCCGAGTCACAATAAGATAGATAAGTTTCCCCACTAATCTCTTATACTGATGCTTATCCACAAGCTCCCCACCATCATCAGTGCCAAACTTTGATGTGGAGGATCCTCAAAGTAGGGGTGTCAACGGGCCAGTTTAGGCTGGTTCGGTCCGGGCCAAATTGGAGTCAGGCTTTGTAGGACCTAACAGAAACATGTCGATTAAGAGGTTTGGGCTGGGTGGGTTGTACTATGTACATTAACTAACGGGCCGGTCCAGTTTCGGGATATTATCGAGCATATCTTATCGGGTTGGTATCAGGCCGGTTCGGTATGGTTCGGACTGAAAGCCCGGTAGAAAACCCATTAAGCCCATCCAAAAAGCTGAAGTAGTAAAGCTAGCGTTTAATATTTGGTCTCAATCGGTTTGGTCCGGGCCATTATCAGGTTCGGATTCATCGGCCTGATTTTTTGGTCCGTTTTCAGGCTAGTCTGGACCCATAGGATATGCCATACCTCAACCTGAAACATGTCCAGTCACAGTTCATTCCGGTTGGTTTCGGGTTAATTCAGGCCGGCTCAGTCTAGGCTACCAATTCAGTCCCAGAATTGACACCCCTACATCAGAGTATCAGCTGGCTACATCAGGCTAGTCTGGACCCATAGGATATGCCATACCTCAACCTGAAACATGTCCAGTCACAGTTCATTCCGGGTTGGTTTCGGGTTAATTCAGGCCGGCTCAGTCTAGGCTACCAATTCAGTCCCAGAATTGACACCCCTACATCAGAGTATCAGCTGGTTGGGAAGCTAACATACCCGTCTCAAACCGAAGATTGAGCACATACTTCCTCTGAGACAGGCTAACACCCTTGCTCCTTCTCACACCCTCAGTCCCCCAAAGTTGCGAAGTGCACCTAAATATATCATTTGAAAATCCAGCCGCAAGTAAGATTTAACTTCGCTAACGGCAGAATAATCATTTCCTAGTAGAATAATATTCTCAACGTACACAACCAGCACCACAACCAGCACCACAACCAAGGAGCCACAACAACGAATGAACACTGGATGATCAGAATAGCATTGAACAAAGTCATACTGAGTAACAACCTTGCTGAACTAATAAAACCAGGCATGAGGAGACTGCTTTTAACCATAAATGTGTTAATGTAGAGTGCAAGCCTTACCAGCAGTTTCCTGAGCAACATACCCGGGAGTTGCTCCATATAGACCTCCTCAAGCGAGTGACCATATAAATAACCATTCTAAATATCAAACTAATACAAAGGCCAATGAACATTATATGCAAAAGACACAAGCACACGAACAGAAATTAACTGGGCAACAGGCGAGAAAATTTCAAAGTAATCGACACCATAAGGCTGTGTGTACCCCTTGGCGACTAGCCAGGTCTTAAGCCACTCGAGAGAGCCATCAAGATTATACTTAATAGTGTACACCCAACAATATTTAACTAAATCCTTACCTGGAGACAGTACCGGTAACAACAGAGCTATCCTAGGTCAAGGAAGAGGCATCAAATTTAACACAGGAAGGAGAGACAATGCGTTGGATGCGACAAAAAGCTTCATTCATGGATGGCACAGTCTTGCCTGCTAGCAACTGAGTCGTGACAGGTTGAAATTTGAGATCTACATCTACCTCGAAGTTAAACTTCACAACCTGATACTCAGCATGTTGGGTCTTTAACTTCTCAAGATCAGTAGATAGAGGTTGAAAAATACTCAACTCCCCCCACACCCCTTTTAGAGCATTGTAGTATTCTTTGACAGACTTGCCATTCAGTGTAAAGGAGAAGATCTTTTTATACATATCATAAACTCACGACCATAGTTGTCAAGGCGTCGCCTAAGCGCCCATGCTGCCTTGGGTCGCCTTGAAAAATTGGTCGCCTAGGTGCCCAGTCAAGCCTCCATTGCCTTGGCGCCTTGACAACTATGCTCGCGACAGATTCTTGTCCTGGGAATAACTTTCCATTAAGACATCCCACACACCCTTGCAATGATGGGAAACATAACATTGGTAGCCACAGAAGGATGGATACTATTCCATAACCATATGAACAATGTATTGTTCTCCCGCATCCAATCTTTATCCTTCGCATCAAAAGAATCAGGAGGGGATGTGGTCCAGTAGTCTAATTTTCCCTTGTCAATTGTCATTAATATACACTTTAATAGCCTATGCCCAAGGTAAATAATTTGATGCACCATTCAGCCTATGGTACATAAGCTCCTCCCCAAACCCTGCATTGGCAGGATCCTCATGCAGTGGTTACGCCTTTTTATTCAGCTTATTGTTGATGATTTGAACATTCACTGAATCAGTAGGAAACTCAACCTCAGTCATAGTAAGGAGAAATGCACAGAAAAAATCAACCAAGGAGAGAGAACCAAAAAAACCAGCAGCAACCCAAATACCAACAGTCCAATGACTACTCAACCAGAACCAAACAGAACCGCAAAGGCCACAGGAATCTTCCAACCACAGGATCAAACACAAAGGAGGGCTCACAGCCATAAAGAGGGGGAAAAAAAATATGAAAATCAGTTATATGGACACATCACTCCACCCTCCAAACACCAAACACCAAACACCAAACAGAACCAGAAACTGAATAGGGCATTAAAACAAAAAACCAAGAGCAGAACTGTTCCCAGATGTCAGACCAGAACCAACTGAGAGCCAGGAATAGAAAGAAACATAAGAACCAAGAACAGAACTAATCCCAGATATCAAACCAGAACCAGTAGCTAGCCAAAACCACAATGAACAGAATCATACCGCAAGGAGAAAATCCAGAAATCAAAACATATTAACCTGAGGTAGTTATACAGGCCTAATCATACTGAAATTAGCTTCAATGTCTCGGTACCCATAGGAGAACAGATCTACAAATTTTGAAGAGCTTCTGATAATCAGAGATTGCCTTATTGAAGATTCCTTCTTCGACTAGGATTCTTGGAAGACAGGCCACGCAAACATAACCAGCAAGAGGTTCTCATCGACACATGTTTAACCTCTTGTTTTCAATGTTCCTTTAACAAGAGGATGTTCCACACAAAGAAAAAGGGCAGCAAAGCAGCCGCAAATAACTACAAACAGATTTATACTCTAAAAGCATCATAAAAAAAGAGGAAAGTACACAAACCTCCCCTTGTACTTTGGCTAAAAGACACGAACCCCCCATGTCATATTTAACAGGACATTCAATTACCATGACGTAATGGTGTTAACATGATAGGGTAAAATGTCTTATTTACCCTCTTTAAATCCATATAAAAACCAAGTCCTCTACTTTAACAAATCAGTTGTAGCCCTTGCTACACACGAATAACGACCCTGCTTCATCGCGGGTGAGTTGCAGTCTTGCAGAATTGATCTCTCGTGCTTCTTCATCTTGTGCCACTCAAACAGAGGGATTCTCAGGGGATCTTGTAAATGGAGAGGGAGAGAAAAATTGACAGTAGTCAGAGGGGTCGATGGAAAACCCCATTTCTAAACCTCAGATGAAACCCAACCCTAGCCCTACCCAAGAGTTGGAGACGAGGCTGCAGTAGAGCAAAGCTTTCTTCGAAGAATGGAAGAAGAAGTATTATTATGGTCTGTGAAGATGAAGCAGAAATGAATAATTCTTTAAGAAGAATGATGGTGCCGGTTTGGTAATGAATAATTCTTTATGAAGAAAGAAAAAAATGATTAAAGCAGAAAAAGTCTGGTGCCACTAGATTGTTGGATTTGAATCTACTTGACACTCATACCTGAGGTATTGGAAAGTTCTCATATACATAAGCTGGATAATAGCTCAACACTTTCCACATTACATTAAAAGAATGATTTGGGAAATGATGGAAAAATCTGCAACCTATTACATCAAAATCTATCCATCAACCTGGTGATCGACTATCAAGAGTGAGAATCTGATAATTCTAACCACCTGACCAGATTCAAAAATATCCATAGAAGTTGCACGTTGCGGGAGCCGGCCGGAGGAGATGATCTTGTAGATGGAGAGGGAGAGAGAAATTGACAGTAGTCAGAGGGGACCAATGGAAAACCCTATGTCTAAATCTCTAATGAAATCCAACCCTAGCCCTAACCAAGAGTCAGATACGAGGCTGTAGTAGAGTGAGCTGAGCAGAGCAGAGAAAATAGGGTTTTGTTTGGATTTCCTGACATCGGTTACAATTGTAAGTTCTATATTTACCACTTCTTCAGCTTCTGTTGTTGCAGAGAGATCAATCAAACCCACTATTATGGTATTTCTCTCTTGTCCCAAGTAGTTATTTGACTTGCTAGCTTTCACTAGGGTGCAGAGAAGGTATCAAAAAAAAAAAGTGGTTTATCCACTGTGTTGAGCTCGTGAAACTCTCTACCGTGGGCAGTGGGAGATATTCACTTTTGTGCCGGATTCCGGCATGGGAAACCGGCGATCTAGAGAAAAGCTGAAAATTTTGTGTTTTTAAGGGTAAACTTATAATTTTATTATCTATAAGGATAGTATGGTCATTATAATTAATTTGCCTACGTGACATCAGCAATTACCATCCTTTAATTAACAGAATGTAGTAAGTATCATGAATTTCAAAATTAAGGGGAAGCTTGTGTCATGTTAAACATGATAGGGGAGGTTCGTGTCTTTTAGCTAAAGTACAGGGGGTTTATGTATTTTACCCTAAAAAAAATAAAAAAATAAAAAAAGAAACACGCTCTCTAATCACCCCGCTCTGATACTATGTAGCAATAGCAAAGAGGATTGATTAGATGAAGCAAAATGGTAGGAGAAAGAGGGAAGAAGTAAGAATAAAAAAGGAAAAGAAAGAGAGAAGAACCGTCCGAAAATGGGGGAGAGAATTCATGAATTAGATTTCTCCCCTCTCGTCTTTATTTATTATTAAAAATAATAATGATAAAGTGCAAAAATACCCCCAGCTAATAAAACCTTCACACACTTACAATAATAGAAAGACTATATGCCCTTATATAATTATAAACCCATAATGACAAAACTACCCTTATCTAATGTTACACCTCTTGGACCCAACACTAGTACACCTTGACAATTGTCATATATCAATACAACTTTTTAAGGGAAAAGTAGAAGACTAAGAGATTAATTAAAGTTGACAACACATGATTTGAAACGACTAGTTCCAAACATAAGGGAAAGGTGGCCAAGAATCAATTCAGAGCAATGTACAAACCAAGAAATTATTGATTATAACCAACTATAATTGAGGATATATGACACTTCAATTTATATGAAAAGGGATTTCCAAAGCTCCTACTGTCAAAGGTACTATAGCGATGGTTACAGACGTAAAGCAACTCAATATGGATAAGGAAGACATATGTGATCTTCAAGCATATCATGACATATCTTTAAGTCATTAAAAAAAATAATTTATTGACTACAGAATAAGGAAATATTCCATCCATACAAATAGTTTATACAATGGGTAAATTCTGTATCCAGAAAAAAGAGAAAGAACTTACTTCTCTCCATTCCAAGCAATTAGCTTTAGTAACAATGGGAAGAACTGCAAAAGCATGACTACAATCAGGAAAGGACAAATGGCATATCTAAAGGTAATTCAAAAACAATGACTTTCCAAATAAGTTAGGAAAGGATTTTATATATATATATATATATATATATATAGAGAGAGAGAGAGAGAGAGAACTATCTGATGAGAAACATCTATATTTATATCTTTCTCATAATAGAATAAATTACTATCTTAACTAACTGCTTTGGCAAAGTAATTAGTCCTAATCGTGTGGACTGGTGGACTAGTCAGTTTATTAGTTTACTTTATTAGTTTCATTTACTTTATTAATTTCCTTTACCAATGTGAGATCCACACCCGGAATCCTCAATGATTCGGATCCTTTGTACCGGGTCTCACTATGCCAACCCTTGGCACTCAGACATTTTAGACCCTTACATTGATGTTGGGTCACACTCTAGAGTTGAGTAAGGTGAGGTAAGTATAGGAGAAAAGACCCCATGGAGCTAAGAAGTGTTACTAATAGATCAGGTTCATCAAACCAAGCCTGAGCACACAAATCTGCTCAACCGGCAGATTGTACAACCAAACCGGTCAACCGGTTTAACCCAACCAATTGAATGCACGTGGGCCACTCACCTTTGCCCAGGACCCTATAAATAAGGGCCTTGCCCTTATTTCTCATCCAAATTTCATGGGAAACTTTGGGAGAGTGAAGAAGAAGAAGAAAAAGAGCTCAAGAAGAAGCTCAAGCTTCATTCTCTTGAGGTAAGCTCTAGACCTCATCTCCTCTTCTACTTTGATGGAGTATGTAATCTATGGACCATAGTGAGCTCACCAACCATGATCTCTACAATCGTGAGCCACCATTTACCCTATGAGTGAGTTTTTCCCTCACTTCACTCTATGGGAATGGTGAATGAAACCCTATTAGGTTCCCATTCCATGAATCCACCAACTTGGAAAACCATCATGGAGTAGAAATGAAATCCCCATTATGAGAGACCAAACCCTAACCCAGAGAAGCTAGGGCATCGATTCCCTCCACGGATGTGGGAGCCAATGAAGCTCAATGAACTCCCAAAAGGTTTAATGATGATTGGAAGTAACTTCCCACCATTAAAAGTGGAAAGAAACTTGATGGGGAACTTTCCCAAAAGTTGGAGTTCATCTCTGGTTCATACCCTGATTCTGGGTTTCAACCGAACGAGACCGTTCAACCAGTCAAACTTTGGCCCTAGACCAGTTAGACATAACCAAAGGACTTCCTAAGCCAAACCATTCGACCGATTGACCGGTCAACCAGTGCCTTCTACCGGTCAACCGATTGCACCGGTGAAACCTTTTGTCAAGTGGTCCACCGGTTAGGCCATTTAACCAAGAGGTGGCATAACCGGCTAACCGTATAACCGACTATACTACCGGTTGAGCTACTGTAATCTTCTGCCCATGACAGAGTGTTAAACCGGATGACCAACCGGTTGAATGATCAACCGTTCGTTCTACCGGTTGCTTTTAATTGAATTTTCCTCAGTGCTGAACAGTAGACCAAACCGGCTGACCATTCCACCGGTTCCATCTACCGGTTCAGTCAGTTTGTCCTATAGGCCCAGTTTGACCTTGGGAATGTTATCCCTTCGGTTCCCAACCCACATTGAGACTCGTGTATAGACCTTAAGACCTGCTTACAATGGTTTAAAAGATATTCACCAAACTAATTGAAACTATCTAATCATAATAGGTAAAACACCGCGGATAGTGGGCGAAGTCTTTAGCCGGCTTCCATTCTTCAGCACTTTCAGAGTCTACAAGTGAGGGGAATTGGGTGCTCGTAGTGTTTGAGCATGTAGGTGTTTGATGATGATTATTGTTTTTATTTTCATAACATGTCATCAAATAAACTATATTAACTGTTCATGCATTGCATTATATATCAATAACAATGTATGATGGAAATGATGTATGGACGTGTGGAGTATGGGAGTACAATACACGGCCCACGAGATGTAGGATGAGAAATGTATGTTGTTGTGCGCATGATCATGTATGGTAGCCGGGTGACGTATGGGAGTATGTGCACACGCACTGCGTTGGTCTGCCTGTATCCTAGTGGGGACAAGGTGATCAATGGGAGTAGTGACCCGGGACTCGCCATTGGGGTGCAACCATGTATGGTGGTTCATGTAACGGGTGACTTCATGAATTCACGTTGGGATTTGGCTAGTCCTTAGTGGAGCACGACGAACTAAGGGAGTAGGGAGTCGGGGTCTCTGTTGGGACCTAGCCTTGTTAAATCCATATATGATGGGCGTGCAGAGTAGAGGTGTACGAAGCACGTGCCATGTTGGCAAGCTATACTCTAATGGGGGCACGGTCAGCCTATTGGAGTAGGACGGGGATTCCTATTGGAGTGTAGATTTATTTCCTACGCGCACATCCCTGCTAATTGATTGTTTGGTATATTGTTTGTGGGTGGAGTATATGAACCTGTAATGTATGGCAGTACGATACAAGTCCATACGTTTTGCGTTGTCCTTTATTGTAGAGACACGGTGATCTATGGGAAGTAGCCGGTGCCTCTGCTGAAGAGCAACACTTATAATAACATGCTCATGCATCAACTTAATCAATTGATTTGTGCTTTAGCGGGGGGACACAATCCAGGGGGTAAGGTATGGAGCATTCAGGGGAGGGTCACGAATGTATGTTCAGGGGGGAGACGCGAGCATTTGTCCAGGGGGTGAGGGACAAACAAGATCCTTGTTGGGGTACAGATCGATCATGATTTGCATACACATTGTATGACACTCACAATTGCTTGTTTATTTGCTTCTGTACTGGATTCATAATATTGCTGCCTAGGGAATTGCATGAGTGTCTGATTCTTCTCGCTGAACTGGGATGTGAGCTTACCCCTCGATATCGAATTTCTTTAGTTTTATCTGCAGGTATTACTTCTGTTGTTACTGATATGGATCCACCTACTGATGAAGGACCATCTCCTGGTGGGGGACTTCTGAGGGACCACGTTAGGGGCTGTACCTGTAGGGATTGTATCTACGGGACCTGAGTCAGCACCTTGCCTCCGTGATTTTGCTTCCTATGGATAGATGATGGTTTGGTTTATCCACAATATTATTCAGATTTACTCTAGACTTTTATGTGGGAACTTATATATTAAAATATAATATTGTGACAATGGGATTGTAATTCATAACAAATTTATTTGTATGAATATCACTAGATTGGCATCCTTTTCTAGTATTAATCCGCAGCACTCTGATTATATTCTGCTACAAATTATTATTATTATTACCTGTGATTACTATGGATATTGCTTGTGTAGATTGTGGGGTATGTTTGGTAGATCATTTTGATTGTCAGTTGCTGGAAGATTCGGGTGGTCCCATGGACAATCCGGATCACACCCGATTCCCAAAATGGGCTGTGACAACCAATTAGGCATGTTAGTTTCTTTTTCCTATTTGAGTTTACTTTATCTTTAGTTTGTACTAAGACTCTAACTTGTAGAGTTCTAGATCCTATCCAGTAGTTGTTTTCTATTTTCTATAAATCATAGTTGTCAAGACGCCAAGGTAAACCAAGGCGATGGAGGCCTAACAATGCTCCTAAGCAACCAAGGTACTCGCCTAAGCGATCAATGCACCTGCCTAGGCGACCAAAACGCTCAATTTTCCAAGGCGTCACAAAGGTGCCTGGGCGCCTAGGTGAAGCCTTGACAACTATCCTATAAATATAAACTACAACGAGGAGAGCAACACATATCGATTCTCTCCATCTTCTCTTATTTTCTATTTTGTTACATGGTATCAAAGCTAGTTTGAGAGTCGTTTAAGAGAATCGTTTAAGGTTCTCCATTATGTGTGCAACCAACACTATTGCTGCTCCTGCTGAACTGCTACTGATGTACCACTGCCCCATTGATGCCGTAAGCCCTTCTTGGTATCCTGCTGATGTGCTACTACTTCTGAGGTACTACTGATCGAGAAACTCTTCCCTACTGCTGATATACTGCTGCTCTTGATCCTGCTGCTCCTAATTTACTGTTGAAGCACTACCCTACTGCAGCCGAGAATATCCATCAGTCCAAAACCTACCAATCTGATCAGCTCCCTGTTTGTTGTCGGAAGGAAAAATCTGCTGAACCAACTGTTGGGTCCAATCTTGACTCTTGCTGCTAGACTCTTACATTGTTGTTCTACTTATCTACTCATCCGCTGCCACAAGACCTCTACTACTTACACGTGATGCAAACTACTACTCCTCGTTCACAGTGACTGTGTTGCTACCACGGATTAAAATCTCGGCGAGATCTAGGCGAGGAGATCTCGCCTTTTTCGCTAGTTTCGACACTAGCCGAGACGAAAACAGAGGCGATAACCATTTTCGTCTCGGCATTTACCTGTTCTTGCCGAGATCTCGATATTTTTCGCTATTTTTCGCTATTTCTCGCGAGATTTTGCTTTTTGCTTCTTTTTTTTCCTTCATAAACAGACAGAGGGTCTGTTCTCGGTCGAGTTCCCTCTGATTTTTTCTTTAAATTTTCAAAATTTCTTCATTTCTTCCCCATTTTTTTTTTGTTTGGACTTCTAAATTGCTACGAGTGGTGCTTCGGACTGCGGGGATTGCTGTAAGAGCTTCATATCAACTGTTGAAGGTAAATTTCTTGCCGAAAAATGAAATTTTTACATGAGACTACAAAGGGGAGAAATTTTTTTTTTTCTAGAATGTGATGAAATTTTTATATGTTAGTTACGTGAGCCCGATCTACAAGCTCACGGTTTCAGTTTTCGATTTTGATTGTTGTAGGTATTTTTTTCAATTATTTGCATTTAAAAATGAATTTTCAGCAATTAAAATTTAAAATATTAATTATTATTACTCATTTGATGATGATGACCTATTTATATGTTAATCACCGTTGGCCGATTTACTGTCCTACGATTTCATATTTCGATTTCGGTTGTTGTATGTTTTTTTTGAATTATTTATATTAAAAAAATAATTTTCAGCAATTAAAAATTAATTTAAAATTGATTAAAAATGCTATAAAATCGGGAAAAATAAGGAAAAATGTTCGATCGCATTTAAAATATGAGAAAAATTTTGAAATGTAATTTCGCGTGTTCAAGTTTGTAAGGTTATTGAAGTTTGTGTTTTCTATGAAATAGTGCTTGGAAATTATGTCGAGACCAAGTTACGGGGCGAGGCGATGGGGGCGACGGTACCGGTTCCCGGGCCCGACCCCGCATGCCAAGATGCGACCGCCCTTCGGGGTGATAGGAAGAAGACCCAAGTGTAATTTTTGTGGGAAGAAGCTTGGCCCTCGCGGCATCACAAGACCCAAGCAACACTTGAGTGGATTGGGCAAAGATGTTTCCAAATGCCCGCAGGTGTCCCGTGGAGATATCCAGGGGCCATAGGTGTGAAGGAGGGAGGAGAGGAGGGCAGCAATGGAAAGAGAAAAACAACAATTTGAAGAGGCAATTCGAGGCACCATACCGGAATCCGGTGAGGAACATGAGGTTGAGGGATGGGATGTAGAAGATATGACAGAGGCGGAGGCAAGACGGATGCGTCATGCGGCAATGGCTAGTAGAGAAACCCTTAGATCGGACGGACGGACAGGAGCAGGTACATCCGGAGCGGGTGGCAGTAGTAGTGGATTTATTGAGCCCGAGCCACGGAGACGGAGCAAAGGGATTGGTTCTTGGTTTTCTAGATCACGAAGTAAGAAGGGAAGAACCCGTGCCACGGGGACGGGATGATTATGTTCAAGTTCTAGAGCAAGATCCCGCAGTCTTTACGAAGCAAGGTAGTAAGCAAAAAAAAATAAAGGCAATATTTGGGGGAAAGAATAGGAGTCAAGAGGGTATTCTTACTCTAAGTGGTCGTTTTATCATGGCATCCCAAAAAACGCCACCACAGGCTGCCCATTGTATTGATTTGATGTTGAAGGACATGGGCAAGATAAGTAAAGTCAAGAGAGTGGTTGAGCAAGCAAGACAAGTAACCACTTTCATCTACAACCATGGTTATTCCTTGAACATACTCGGGAGAGATGTGGGGGGACTTGGTCGGACCGGGCATCACCGGGATTCGCTACGAACTTCATAGCATTGAAGAGCTTTGAGGCGAAGATGGCCGGACTCGGATCGATGTTTGCATCCGAGGATTGGTTTTCGTGGAGACAATCGGCTACACCCCCGTGGAGTGGAAGCACGAGTACCATCGCTTTAGGCGAATTTTGGCAAAATGTAAAGGTGGTAGTCGGGGTGTTGCATCCCGTAGTATGCAGTGTTGAGATTGGTAGATACCGAGCGAAAACCAACCATGCCACTTCTTTTATCTTTGCAGTGGACGCATTGAAAGTACGTGTTAAAGCTTTGATACCACGTGGCTACAAGAATTATATAAAGATCATCAATGACCGATGGGAGAGCCAACTCATGCATCCATTGCATAAGGCTGGTGAGTAAATTTGATGATGTATTTACTTTAGTGTTACTTATGTACCAATATAATTTTTATTTGCTTTAACCATGTGTCCACCGGTCAAATATTTCAAAGATACTATTTGAACCCCAAGTACCAGAGATACGCATGTACTTGGGACGAACGCAGGAACTCATTGAGGCGGTGAAGCTAGTGGTTGCAAAGTTGGAGCCGGATCCCGCCAGCGGGCATTGGCAAACCTAGAGGTGAGTTGTGTGCTTCAATTACTAGAAATATGTGCTTCAACTATATATTGTAATTGCAAATATTTATAAATTTTTCGATTGTGTGTAGATTAAAACCTTTAGGGATGCCCGTGGGAGTTTTGGGTTCCCCGCCGCATGGGTCGGACGTGACAAAAGTGATCCGTGTATGTATTACGTTTAATTGACATACGAAATTAAATTATCTTATGTTTTATGTATTACATTTAAATGACATACGAAATTAAAATATGTTATTGTTCTTATGCCTTGAATGGTGGGTGTTGTATGGTAAAGATGCACCGCTCGAAGAAGATAGCAAGTAGAGTGTTAGCTCGGACATGCTCTCGATCCGGTTGTGAGCGAAACCGAGTACTTTCAACCTCATTCATTCAAAGAGGCGGAATCGACTTGGCTCCCAACGGCTAAATGACTTGGTCTTTGTGCATTACAACATGAAGGTCGAGGGTGCAAAACATGTTCTTTGATAAGGAGGATGATACCCCGCTCGAGCTCGCCAACATCTTCCCGGCTTGACTCAAGAGGAAGATCCATTAGTAGAGTGGGTGCGGGACACGGGGAGTACCCGTGATGGACGAGCCCGGGGGATGCCCGACTCCCATTTGGCCAGCCATTTGGATACCGATGTCGACGAGTTTTTAGCCTCGTAAGAGGGTCGAGTCCATACACGGTCACCCGTGCCATTTGACCCTCTGGCGGCATTGATACGGAAGATCCCGAGTGGAGTTGGAGTGGTAGTGGAGCTAGTGGTAGTGATCATGGGGGTGGGGTCGAGCCACTTTTGTCAATATTGGGGCTGATCCAGAGCCACGAGCATCACCTGTTAAATATCTCGGGGAGAGCCAAGACACTCATACAACACGGGATGATGACCATGGTGCACGTGCGCCATCCTCATCACGTAGACCAACTCAGATTCGGCGTAGGCCTCGACATCATTCCCATTCTCAACATGATGAAGATGTTGATTGTAGTAGCACGATGGACGCCGATGTTGATAGCCTCTCTAGTGGCTTACGAGGATTGAGTGTGGAGGAGAATAGCGATTCTTTGCGGTGGACATGAGCAGTGGAACTTTCCCGGATATAGCACCGGTTCAACATACACCTCAAATGATTATGTTGATATCAACTTCGTCCCCCATCCCACTACGACCGCATATGGTTCTTCTTTCGACAATGGTTCGGATGCAGGAGCACATACACGGAGTCATAGTGGATCAACCAACTTCTATTCCATTCCATCAGCATTTCCGCAAGATTCTACGCACTGCAGTACTACTTAAGTTTTTCCATTCTTCCCAAAGATAGGTATCCTTCGGACAGCTACGATGTTATATTTATGAATCATGTGCAAGACTACCGGAACTACTTTGCATCAAGAATGTCATGGGAAGATTATGTTGCTCAATTGGAAGACAATTTGCGTCGACAACTTTCCCAGATGTATGATGATAGTAGGATGGATCATCCACGACACTCTGCGTATTACTAGACATTGTATCTGTATAAGGATTGTGGAATTGTGGACTATAGGCACATGGGGACTATGGGATCATTCAATGTTAAATATTTGAATTTTGAACTATGATGTAAATTATGTAATGATTTATAATGAAGTGTAATTTTGTTTCTCTTTCCCCTAATGCATTATGTTATTGTCTCATTTGTCATATTTGATTGAATATAATAGCTAATATTAACCTAAATTAACAAATGACTTCAAGATTATTTGTGAAAACATGGGTGTAAACCCAAACAACCACAAATGGTCATTATTTTTACAATTTTATACTTTAAATGTGTTTATGTATGTAAAAATAAGGTTCCCCTAAAGTTGGAGACCTAAAAAAGGCATATTGGCCACCGAGACAGCCTTTTTAAGCTGTTTCGGACAAAATGCATAGTCTCGGGCGAGATCTCGGTTTCGGAGGAGGCCGAGACTCCTCCGAAACTCGAGATTTTAAACCTTGGTTGCTACTACTACTTGGTTTCATAGTGACCTATATTGTACTGCTACTATTAATACTGCTACTACTACTATTGCTGCCACTACAACTGCTACTGCTACAGTGCTACTACAATTGCTACTGCTGCTTTCGCTGCTACATTGATTCAAGCTGAAGCTCCCACATTCCCCCATGCTCCAGCTTTTGGGGGGTGTTAGCGTAACAAAATAAAATACTATCCTAACTAACTGCTTTGACTAAGTTAGTCCTGATCGTGTGGACTGGTGGACTCCTAGTTAGTTTATTAGTTTCCTTTACCAATTAGGCATGCTAGTTTCCTTTTCCTATTTGAGTTTATTTTATCTTTAGTTTGTAACTAGGACTCTAACTTGTAGAATCCTAGATCCTACCTAGTAGATGTATTCTATTTTCTATAAATATAAACTACAATGAGAAGAGCAACACACATCGATTCTCACCATCTTCTCTTATTTTCTATTTTGTTACAAATAAAATGCTTGAACTTTCACTATCTTACTGAAAAATCAAGTATTTATGCCAGCCTGTCCCAGTGTTAATGTGCATGCTATTCTAAAGGTAAATAAAAAAAAGACAGAGTTATGCTGCATTCATCTAGTAGTCACCACTGATTCTCTAGGACAAAAGTATCCCTCATAAGTTACATCCAATATCCAAGTTATTTTTGCAAAGAGCTATAGCTTGAGATGTGGAGAATATCATGTTTCTCTCTATTGCATGGCATAACTATTTCAAATGTGTTGAAAAACAAAACCTACTAATCAATATGAACAAAGAGAAGGGTGCAATAATAACATATTAGACCTTAGAAAACATGGAAACCGTTAAGACAACTAACACCAAGATAGCAACCTTTGGATTAGATTTAACTTGTAACAGTGTGTGAGTGTGTGTCTATATATATATATATATATATAGAGAGAGAGAGAGAGAGAGAGAGATCCCAGACCCAGAGAGAATAAAAAAAAAAGGGCTACTGCTTTCATAAAAAGATTAGGAACCAAAAACAATGTTCCAAGATTAAACAAACTACTGTTTACTTCAATTTCAAGCTACTTCTGCATTTGTAGGCCAAGCTATCTAAACAAAGCTGAAAAGACAAATCATCCCCATGCCTACCCCCCCCTTTTGGATACAAAAGTTGGTCCAGAGTACATGTTCCTTTCAAATGCAAAAAAGTCACAAAGAATATCTATTGATTCTATTCTAGCTAAATCTCTCTTTGGTTTATTGATGGTAAGAAAAAAGTATTACAGGGGATGGCAGACTAGCTCAAGTCCAAGACATAAATTTCCCCAGTACAAGCAGGCAGACCCTCCCAAATACTCACCATTGTATAAGTTTCCCTAGTGCCTATGTTTGACATCATCTAGACAATATTACTACATTGACATACACCATGTGCCCTTTCAAGTTCAGAATACCTGAGGAAGTAAGGTAGGAAAGGAAGTCAATAGTTTTTTCTTGTTCACATTCAGAAAATTGAGGGTTGCTTCTGCAACAATAGCATCTGCAAATTCACTGCGAAACATAAATATGTCAGAATTCACAATCAACAAGTAAACAAATCACTTCCATAAATAAACAGATCTTTCCATAAGAAAATAATCAAATAGGTGATAAAAAGAGCATCCAGACAAAGAAAGATACCCAATGATAGCACAAAGAGGGGAGGATATGAAACACAGGATAAGTGAAGAAATAGACAAGCGGATCAAACTCACACATAACTTCACACCACTTTTTATCTCAGCCTTGGTGAACAGTAAAAGCTCAGGCTACTGCATGAAGATGTGGATTCAAGCTTCAGGGAGGCCACTTGAGGCTAAAATACTGAAGGTTAAGACCTATTGAAGTCCACTTTTCCCAGGACCATGTGACAGCAAGACTCAGAATGGGTTACAAACCTTGACCTCGAGGCCAATCACAGGCTAAGTCCAAGACCACAAGGTTGTGGTGATAACAGAGTGGTGTCATAATATATAGGCATGGCAATGGCTCTGACACCAAATTTTCATTGAATAGGTGCGCATCATTCAAAATCTTTTCTAGAAAGCTTTCTGCAAAGAAGACTGAAAATGATTGGTTCAATGTCTACAGAAGACACGGGGGTCAGTCCTACAAAACAGTGTCAACACTGAATACCAAAAGTTTTGGAAAATACAAATGAAGAGAATTCTAAAAGAGTTAAATTCAGTTTGACTTTATCTAAAAGGGTTCTTAAATAAAACTCCTACAATGCCAAGCCTAGTAAAAGAGAAGGGGAATAACTACATAAGGATTTAAAGAGATTCCAATTTCCACATGGAAGTACCAATTCAGTTCTGCTGTGAACTCAATCCATGAAATAAAAAAAAATAAAAAAAAAAGAGTATGATAATGGACTGAAACAACTTAAAACAGAAAAGAACTTTATTCTTGAACTAGAACGTAAGAACTGATAATAGGACTATGCTCATTCTGGGAACTTAGAAACCAACATAAACAGGTCAGAAATTATACGAACTAATGATAACTAACTAGAATCTAAATGAGGAAAGTAATACTTTTTCAGTTTGAAATGATTCAAGAGATATAAATGAAGCCTAGAATTGGAATGTCCAGCCTGTGATCGAAATCAACAACCAGGAAAAACGAAAAGAAGTAATATAGTAGCAGTACTAGACAGAATAGCAGCTAACAGCAACAAAGAAAGCAGGCACAATAAAATTAACTAGCTGGGACCCAGGGAATACCACCATCAGTTCTCTAACCAATTCTCAAAATCAATGTCCAAAACTAAAGACAAGCAGTCCAGACTAGTATTTAGAAAGTTCAACTCCTCCAGCTACTAATGGGAATCTAGTAACTTTTAGGATTTTTTTTTTCTTTTTATGCAATAGTAACTTCTAGGATTCAGATACTTCAATTAACTTGTACTGGAACTTTAACTACTGACATCTAATTGGACTCAACGAAGAAAAATACAAGACTAATGAAAGTATTGTAAATTTGTCAGGAGTCTTTGACCTCATTAGAGGACTTTAAACTCTAAAAATAAAAGCCCACATAAACTAATGAAATATGTAATCAGAATTAAGCAAGCTTCTCCTGATTTGAAGGCTGAAGCTGTACCAAGGACTAACATAGTGTAGTTATTAGTCCTCTTATGAAGTGGTGTGTAGGTCCAATGAGGTCTCCAATGACCAATCCATACTAGGATTCCTGCCTTGGTCGATTTGCATCATGACCCAACCAAAACCTCCATTCATATGATGCAAAGCCGGTAGAGAATTTGGAACTCATAGCCATACAGTCAAGTGTATTCCTAAGGTGGTAAAAAGAGTAGGTTGCACCTTGCTCCATTGTGACCTGGTAGCCATGGGTTCAAATCTGGAAACAACCTCTCTGGAAAGTGGGGGTAAGGTTGCAGACATAAGCCCCTCCCCGGACCCCGCAGTGGCTGGAGCCTTGTGTACTGGGTATACCCTTTCATGATGAGCAGTTCACTAAGGTTCCCTAGTTGTCGGATTTAGAACAGCAAATGAGACCATAACAAAAAAACGCATGTTACAAGGAGACAAGCCTTCTCCAAAAACAACATCAAAATACAAAGAAACACATTTTTATACCTTAATATTCACATTTATTTATCAGAAACATTTACATTTATGTCTAGTCATTTCCATAAATAAAATGCACACTCTAGTGTCAATCTTGAAAGAAATGCTGATATTTACATTCAAGTGCATCTGATATGTCCCAACTCAAACCATAAAAATCAAGCACAAAAAGCATAGTATTTCCATTATGTAAAGGAATTCTATCAGATGGCATAGGGTTTCCTCTATTCGTACTGCAGAGTTTGCATTTTGTTTGATACTCCCTTGTTTTGAGGCCTTAATAGTGTAGTATATTAAGACCACATTTCATACACATGTCTATTTCATCATTTAAAACAGTTACCGGCTTAAGCATGATCGGAAAAATGTCCTTAGGCTAGGATCAGCATCATGTAGAACCACCTCCCCAAAGTCAAGGAAGAATTGAAGAATGGTCTGATAAAATGAATAAGAGGGATTAGCTCTTAAAAAACTACACAATCCCATAAAATAAAGCCACACAAAACAAGGAAACAGAAAATAAAAAAGAAACTACAAAACACATGGATAAATTAAATATTTCGAATAAGAATGCTGTCCATAAATAATCCTCAACTAAGAAGTCGAAGGAAATTAAAGCTTACACTTGTGGTCAGCTATTCAGCCAATTAAAAAAAAATTGAAATAACAGGCTGGTAGAACATGTGAGTTTAAGAATTAGCCTTAAACAGCAAAAGAATATAACCAAATAATCATCCAATCAAAACCGAATTAAAGTATTGCTTGATAGAAGATGTGTGTGAGGAATGATTATCCATTAAAAAGACAAAAAAAAAAAAAAAAAAAAAGAAGAAGAAGAAGAAGAAGAAGATTGATAGGATAGCTACAGAACAAAAAAAATGCAAAGACATTGTAATCAACTCAATAACTCATTAAGCCATATCCCAACTCCTTAGAGTTGACTAGACAAATTTAGCCTGTCCATCCCATATTAAATAATAACTCCGCCAATGTTATGCTACCGTCCCAAGCCTGGATAAAAAAGGAAGGTTGGTGCGTTAGGTCAGCAACCGGCAACCAGAAAACCCTATCAAACCTTTAACATGGATTCACAAACAAAGATATTCAGCGTAATGCTAGGAGTTCTCCGTAAACAACGCACTATACTTGGACCTTGGTATACAAAAAATGAGCAAGGGCCGCCGCATCGGCACCTGGATGCGGTGATAAGTAGACAAGAATTTTCGCACCGTAGACGAGTGCAAGTAAAGAAGCTAGTCCATAAACATAAGAGTAGAATTATATTAGCATCTAGGAGTATATGATCTCTAACGGGTAAGAGCCTAAATTGACAGATGTTATAAGGAGAAAAAGGATTAACATAGCTTGTATTCAAGAGACTAGATGGTGGCCTAAAAAAGCTAAGGAATTTAAAGACTTTAAAATTTATAACTTTGGTATACAGAAGATAAAAGTAATAGTAGAGGAGTGGGCATAGTAGTGGATAAAGATGAATGATGTGATGGATGTTAAAAGATTCGGTGATAGGATTATTACCAACAAGATGGTGTTAGAGAAAGAGATTGTTGATAATTAGCGCTTATGCGCACCAAGTAGGATTGGATGCAAGTAGTAAGTTATAATTTTGAGAATACATAGATGGATTAGTGCAAAGTTTTAACAAAGAGAAAAGATCATAATAGGGGATGCTCTAAATGGACTTGTAAGGGGAGATCATAGAGGTTATTAAAGTGTACATGGATGTTATGGTTTTAGAGTGAAGAATGAAGAAGGGACTTCAATTTAAGATTTTGCTGTGACTTATGATTTATCTATTGTAAACACATACTTTGAAAAGAGAGAGGAGCATTTAGTCACCTTAAAAAATGGGCAGCATAATAACCAAATAGAGTTCTTTCTAACTAGAAGGAGCAATTTGTTGTTATGTAAGGATTGTAAGGTTATACCAGGGGAGAACCTAACCACATAATCAATTATTGGTCATGGATATGTGTTTCATTACTCCGAACGTAAAAAATGTTAGAATTTTTGCCTCAAGATAAAGTGGTGGAGCTTAAAAGAAGATACCTTGAAAGTTTTTCTTGACAATGTGGTCAAACAAGGAAAGTGGGACTTTGAGGGAGACACTAATACAATATCGAATAAGATGATTGCTTGTATTAAGAAGATTGTTAAAGATGTCCTAGGCGTATCGAAAGGAAAACGTCATTCCCCTAGAGAGTGTTGGTGGTGGGAGTATGAGGTTCAAGCAACCATTAAAGCTAAGAAAAATAGTTTTAAGACATACAAAAGATTAAGGTTATAGAGGTTATAAAAAAGTATACACTTGTCAGAAATGAAGCCAGGAAGTTGCGTAAAAGTAAGGACAAAGAAATATGAAGATTTTTATCACAATCTGAGCACAATGGGAGGGGAAAAATATATCTATAAAAAAACTAAGACGAGGGAAAGGAAGAGTAGATATTTAAATCATGTTGTACTAACCTAAAACTCTACAAGAGAGTTCCTGTCTCAATCACAGACAAGGTTCAAATTTTTTTGTTTTGGCCAGCCTCAAACTGAAGCGAACTGATTTCAACCGAAGTGGGCCAAAATTAGGGATTTTTTTTGGGTGAACTTGAAACTTCGGTTTCGAGGCCCAGAACTGGCTTTTTGGCCTGATTTTGTTTATGTAGTCTATTTCATCATTTTTACACATATTTCCTCAATTAGTTTAATAAAAAAAAAAACCAAAATGGTATTATGTGGTAATGTACACTGGAACCTAAGATTATACTCAGAGTTAAATAGGCAGCACTTATTTATGACTAGTATCATTTAAGTAAATGAAAATAGTCTAAAATTCAAAAGGATAAAAAGTCAATTTTCCAGTTTAAGAACAAAAACTAGATTTTTTTTATCGTGGGGCAATTTTCAACTTTCAAATGCTAGTCTTTTTTCTCCAACCTAAAAATTTCATAAACCTTATTAGAGTAAAACATCACTAAAAACCCAGTCTCCGCCAAAATATTCTTTTGTTTTTTATGTCCAAAAAATTATTTCCATTCAGATGACTTTAAACAGCATTCGCATACTCCGAACAAGATTTGACCGGAGCGTAATTCCTTCAATATAACTTGGATTCAAGCAATGTCAGATTTATTGGAAAGCTAGCATAATCAGCTTTGCAACAAATCCAAGATTGTTTGAGTTCGAATTATATTGAAAAAATTACTCTTTGATCAAACCTTGTTCAGAGTCTGCTAATGCTATTTAAAGTTGACTGAATGGAAATAATTTTTTGGACATTAAAACAAAAAAATATTATAGCAAACTCTTTGTTTTTAGTGATATTTTACTCTAATAAGATTTATGAAATTTTTAGATTGGAGAAAAAGGCTAGCATTTTAAAGATGAAAATCGCCACTGCAATAAAAAAAATTCAATTTTTGTTCATGAACTGAACAGTTGATTTTTTATCCTTTTGGAATTTGAATTTTAGATTATTTTTTATTGGAAAAATGAGGGCGTTTGTTTATTTATGAATAATATCTCAAGTGATATTAGTCATATATAAGTGTTGTTTTTGTATATTATCCAACCTGTATACTATTCCCTATCTTGTAGTACTCTGACTTTTTTAGTCAACAACAAGTTTCGAGGGTCAAAATAGACAAGTTTCGATAATGATATTAGTCATAAATAAGTGTTGTGTGTTGTATATTATCCCTCTTGTATATTGTTTCCTATCTAATACTGACTTCTAAAGTCGACACCAAGTTTCGAGGGTTAAAATAGACAAGTTTCGATCAAAGCTAGACATTTATAAGGTGTTTGCACCAAGTTTCGGCCGAAACTATAGATTTCGGTCAAAACAATAATTTCAGTCCAAAATTTGGTACTTTTTAATTTTGAAGGACGATTTTGTTTCGGATTTGTAAAATCCAAAATATTTTGATCGAAACTAGTGGCTTCAACCGAAATTTAGATAATGATTCAGACCATGTTAGATGTATTAAAAGTGCAGATGGTAGAATTTTACTAAGGGATGAAGACATTAAAGAGAGATAGAACAATTATTTTTACATCCTACTAAATGAAGACACTTCAAGAAATAGTGTCCCAAAAGGTTGCATTACCCATCAAGACACCACAGGTTTAAGGAGGATAAATGCAAGCAACACACTAGGCCCAGATGAGGTCGCAATAGAAATATGGAAGAGCCTACGAATCGAAGGAGTATCTTGGTTAACCAAGCTGTTCAATAAGATTATGAGCACAAGGAAAATGCAAAATGAATAGAGGAGAAGCATTGTGGTTTCGATTTATAAAAATAAAGTTGATATTCAGAGTTGCAATAACTATAGAAGCATAAAATTAATGAGTCATGAATCATACTATGAAACTATGGGAAAGAGTTATTGAAACTCACATAAAACAAGAAACTACTATTACGGATAACCAATTTGGTTTTACACCAGGCAGATCCACGACAGCTATTTACTTACTTAGGAGGCTCATGTAAAGATTTAGAGAATGCAAGAAGGACTTCCATATGGTCTTTATTGACCTAAAAAAAACTTATGAGTCCCTATAGAGTTAATCTAGCAAGTACAAGAAAAGATAAGTGTTTCAAGCAAATGTGTTAACATAGTCAAGGTTATGTAATATAAAATGGTGACTAGTGTGGGAATTGTGAGGGTCAAAGTAGGGTAATATCAAGGATCAGTTTTAAGCCCTTATCTATTTTTCTTTTCATTTATTATGGATGATTTAACCAAAGAAATTCAAGATGAAATTCTTTGATGCATGCTTTTTGCTGATGATATTGTTTTGATAAATGAAACAAAAGCAGGAATTAACGTCCAAGGTTCTTAATGTCAGTTTCGGAGTCGGTTTTGGGCAACTTCAAAACAGATACAAAAACAGATTCAAGCCGAAATGGGGTCAAAATCTGGGATTTTTTGTGGGTGAACTCGAAACTTTGGTTTCGAGGGACAGATTTTAGTTTTTTGCCCTGATTTTGTTTGTGTAACCTATTTTATCTTTCTTACATTATTCCCTTAATTAACTTTTCACATATATTCCCTCAATTAGTGTAAGAAAAAAACCATTTAAAATGGTATCATGTGATGTGGACCCATGTTTTCTATTGTATGTTGGAACTTGGGATTATATTCAAACTTTTTACATAGTTCGGTTTCATTTTTGACACCCTTAGTCATAAATAAGTGTTTTGTGTTGTATGGTATCCCTCCTACGCATTGTTCCTTGTCTTGTACTACTCTAACTTTTAAAGTCAATCAAGTTTTGAGGGTCAAAATAGATAGGTTTCAATCGAAACTTGACATTTTATAAGGTGTTTGAACCAAGTTTCGACCCAAACAATGGTTTCAGTCGAAACAGGGCTATTTTGACCGAATTAGGGACATTTGGGTTTTGATCCTTGGTCTCTTTTCGACCAGGGTCGAAACCAAAATGTTTCAGCTGAAACCACAAGTTTCAACCGAAATTGAAAACCACGTTAACGCCAAGTTGGATTTATGGAGATTAACATTGGAATCAAAAGGTTTTAAGATAAGTAGAACGAAGACAGAGTTTATGGTGTGTGGCTTTAGTCACACAAGGACAAATAATGAAGTGGTAAAAATTTATGAGAGGGAGATACCACAAAGTGATTATTTTATGTATCTAGGTTCAATCATAAATAAATAATGTAATATAGAAGATGATGTTTTATAGAAGATTAAAATAGGTAGATGAAATGGAGAGGTGCGTCTAGAGTGTTGTGTGATTTGCATATTCCTTTAAAACTTAAAGGAAAATTTAATAGGACAATCATGCGACCGGCTATGATGAACGGTGCAGAATATTGGGCAATTAAGAAGCATCATATAAATTAACTTAGTATCGCTGATGAGGATGTTGAGATGGATGTATAGCAAAATGAGGAAGGATAAGATAAGGAATAATTGTATTAAAGCTGATATGGGAGTAGCGCCGATATATGATAAGCTACTATAAAATCGTTTAAGTTGGTATGGTCATGTTCAACAAAAGTCTTTAGAGGCTCCAGTACAAATGAGTGAGTTAATTCAAATCGAAGGATCTAAAAGAACTAGGGGCAAACCTCAGATGATTCTAAAAGAGATGGTAAGGAAAGACATGCATAGCTTAGGCCTGGTTTTAAGTATAACTGCAAACAGAGCTGATTGGAAAGCAAGAATCCATATAGCCGACCCCATTTAGTTGGGATGATACTAAATAATCCATAGCAAAAACAAAACGTACAGGAACTTGCTGACATCAGAATATCAACCCCTAAAAATTAAAAAGAAGCAGGATTTAATAGCACCCTTGACTATTTAGGCTAAGAAAGGCGAAGTAATACACAAACAAATGGTTCTAAAAGCTTTAGGAACTGATGCAGTAAGGTAGTAGTGGTGCACCAGCTTGCATCGGGACTACGAATTCAATTCCTTCTGGAAAGAGTAAATATCATGATGGGGAACTTAAAGAGATGACCCTCCCCTCTCTCTCAAAAGTATTCTTCTGATACCAATTTTGAGATTATAGTTTGGAGTCCGACATTAAAACCAGTTTTCAGCTGGGATCCCTCAGTACTGCTTCCTTTTTACCTAATAAACCCGCAACAGTTTCGAAAAGGGAAAAATAAACAATAAGCAACTAAAAACAAATTCAAAGGAACCATGCAACTTTCTTCCAGTAAAACAACGCAAGAGACATGTTAAAAACAGATAGAATATTAAAACAAACAGTAGGGACGATATACGGAAAAACAAAACCATACCAGCAACAAAAGGCCATTAGAAGTCTGCGACTGAGACAGAGATGCCACAGATCGTTGAAAAAGCTTGTTTATATGCGGATAAACCCTAGCAATCAAATCCTCAGATTTCTCAGCCTTACAAATTTCATAAAGCTTTTTCACCTGACAGAATCACAGAAACCAAAGGACGAAAATCAGGTAATCCGATCAATCGATATGAGAAAATAGAAAGAGAGAAAGAAAGAGAACATACAGCATGCAAGAGAGATGGATCGGAAGCTGGGTCGTTTGCTGAAGAGGTATCCCTGACATTTACAGACAACGCTCTCAGATAAAAATCCCATTCCTTGCCCCGATTGACTGGTTTTGCCATCACCGAATGGAATTGTAGCTTCGGACATTCAGTTGATGTACCCGTGAAATCCACTACGGGAATCTATCGCATAACTGACTAATAGAAAGTGCCAAGTTGCCCGCCAACCATTGTAAGAACCTAAAGCTTTAAAAAATAATATTATATATATATATATATATATGAATAAATTTCAGCTACCCCATAATAGTTTCAAAACATCACCTACCACCCATACGTTTCAAAAAACATCAACTACCACCCAAATATTTACCACCGTTAATCAATAGGTCCATTCCGTTAAACCAATCCCGTTAGTTGCCGATGTCATCAAAAAAAAATGTGAAATGGACTATAATACCCTAATAGATAAATCAAAAAACTTTTTTACCCTCACTCACATAACTGACCCTCTTAGCAAAAAAAAAAAAAAAAAAAAAAAAAAAAGAAAGCCCGACTTCAACGGAAGAAATCAGAGGAAAGAAAATCCGTTCGATAGTCTCCATTCTCCATCGACGACGACGCAGTGGTGTTCTTCCCCATCACCTACGAGCTGGAGCCGTGTTTGAAGGTACGCAGTGGTGTTCTTCCCGAAAGAAGCTAAAATATGCCGTCTTGGAAAATGTGCAGAGCGATCTTCCTTTGAAGCTCGAAACGTTCTTCTATCCCATGACTCCGTCGGCTTTTGTCGTCTCCGACGCTCTCGAATCTGATTTTCTAGTCATTTACGTCAACACTGTGTTTGAAATCTTCACTGGATACCGTGCCGACGAAGTCCTTGGTAGAAACTGGTAACTATGATCCCCTTTCTTTGATTTTTATTTCTTTTGCTTTTCTATTTAATTAAGCTTCTTCGATTTATCTGTTCCTTTTAGTTATGCTTTGTTTTTCATTCCTTTCTTATTGACTCAGATTTTGAGCAGATCATCACTCTGTTAGTTTTGGTTTATTTATTATTAATTTTTTTTTTTAATATCTATTTGGGGTTTGGATTTTGTAGATATGTTGCTGATGCTGAGCATCGAAGGCAGTTATCTGATTTCTGTTAATTATTTTTTTTTATGAAGTATGAACTGTAAATTCTATATTTAAAAAAAGATTTTCTTTTTTGTTTAGGTCAGCTGAATTTTCGGAAATGGAATCAATAAATTTCAGCTCCATTCGTAGATGATGCATCGTAGATGATGCAATGAACTTGTAATGGACGACAAATATGCTTCTCTCAACTCTGCATTTGTATTTTGGGACTATGGGAGAACAACGAAGGAGAAGAAAGAGGGGAGAACGATGAGGAAAGGAGAGAGGAAAGGAAAGAGAGGGGATTAAGGGGACTTACCTATTAACCGGTGCTGGAAAAGATTCAGCAGCTATTGCAACACAATCGGACTTCAGATTGAAGGTTTCTCTTCGAAGAGGAGAACAAGAGCAGTTCGTAGTATAGGAGAGTCCAACTCTAAGAAGATTGGGCTGTTTATCTAACCGAAATGACCAGGGTTATTTTAGGGATTTTGTTAATTTTAAAAATTTTCAATTAAAAACATAAAGGCTAAAACGGTCTATCACTCATTTCCGTCACTTCCGTCAGTTACTAGGGTGCATTTGATGTTTTTTTGAAACGTATGGATGGTAAGTGATGTTTTGAAACTATTATGAGGGGTAGTTGAAATTTAATATATATATATATATATGACGTATGACTCGGCAATAAAAATACAGGGATCGCTTTACACGTATGTGTAGCTGTTCCGAGGGCTGCATGGGATCAACCCCGATCAATCCGATCCAAATCTTTAAGCATGTCTAATAAAAACCTCAGCTGGTTTTAGGAAGTATTAGGATAAAATCCAAGCCAATAGAGGATCAAGTTGATCCAAACATGGATCTCCATCTCTATGGGTGGAAGTTTAGAAATGAAGCAAAATTTTCTCAAACATCTGATGTGGATCAATAGACAATCATCTAATCTCCTTCCTTGATTTTTCTCAGAAGAAACACTAGTTTTCGATGGCCCTCAAGTCGTCGTCTTCAAGATTCTCATACTAGATCATTTGTTAAGGTCGGGTTTTGTTGTGGGTTTGGCTTTCTCTGTTTTTTAAGGTGGTCTCTCAATATTGAAAGATAAAGTTGACCATGTATCGTCTGTTTTTGTTCTTTGGCTCTCATCTTTTGATGTTTGTTTGTGTTCTATTTTTTGAATTTAATAAAATATTTATTTACGCCAAAAAATAAAAAAATTCCTTCAGCTAATGAACTCACTCTTGTATTGGCAGACTTCTTCCCATTGCCTGATGGGGTGTAGATCCAAGTTTCCAACAATGATAATATGAACATAAGAAAACCCAAAATGCATGTTACTGGAATTATCTAATCATGGCCGTGATTAATAAATTCATGAATAAAATTTGGTTCGGGAAAATGTTGAACCAAACCAAATTGATTTAAAAATTTTGGACAAATTGAAGGATTTTTCTTAGAGTTCGGGAAAGTATTTTAAAATTTTCATTCTTTTTTTTCTTAAAATTTCTATTGAAGTTTTGTAAACACTCCAAATTTTCTATATTGAATTATATAGCTCCCAAATTATTCTTAAATACCGAAATTGTAAGGCTGAATTATTCATGAACTATTTAGGGCCCGTTTGATAAAACTTCTGTTTTTGGATTCTGGATTCTGGTTCAAATTTGGATTCTACTCCAAGCTACTCCAGGATTATTTTAGAGTAAAAACTTGTTTGATAACGCAATTCTAAAATGGATTCTAGAGCATTTTTGAATTAGAAACACGTTTGATAACACACTATCCCCCTAATCGAAGTCTAGAAAAATAGTCGTGGTAGTAGTAAGTGATGGTAGTGAGTGGTGGCGGTGGTGGGTGGTGGTGGGGTGGTGGTGGCGATGATGGTGGTGGTGGGTAATGGCAACGGTGGTGGGTGGTGGATGATGGGTGGCGGTGGCAATGGTGGTGATGGCGGTGGTGGTGGTGGTGGTGGTTATGGTGATGGCACTGGTGGCGGTGGCCGTGGTGGTGGTGGCGGTGGCGGTGGCGGTGGTGGTGGCGGTGGCGGTGACAGTGGTGGTGGTGGCGATGGTGGTGGTGGGTGGTGGCGGCGATGGCAAGGGTGGTGGGTGGTGGCGACGGTGGTGGTGGTGGTGGTGGTGGTCAAGTGAGAGTCAAGTGAGAGTTGACTCTTTTCTTTCTTTCAAAAAGTTGATCCAACAGTTTGGAGCAAGTATTTATGACTCCAAAATTTTGGATTCTGGAGCCATTTTGAATCGGTTCACTCTGTGAGAGTTGGAATCCAACCAGACTTATCAAACGTACTTCTATTCCAAAATGGTTCCCTGGGAGCCAGAATCCATAGAATCCAGAAATAGAAGTTTTATCAAACAGGCCCTCAATATTGTAATAAAAAAATAAAAATAAAAAAGACATAAAATGAACAAGGGCAGCGATCATTTCACCCCACACCTGATGGCATAGAAGGATGTAAGTGAACAAAGAATATTCTCCCAAAATTGATTTCCAAGTAATTTCAAACCCAACATCTTCTTTTCCATAGGCTCTCATTGGTTGCAAGGGGAATTAAAGGGATGGGGAGTAAAATTTTTAAATTAAGAAAAAAAAAATTGTAATCATTATAGTATGTCCTTCAGACTACATAACTAATTCCATTGCTTCGCTATTTCTTTTACTATCTCTTACTTTGTATCAAAAGGAAATCTGTCCAACTGTGCCTCTTGCGGCCTCTCAAACGAGGGGGTCGAAATGAATAAGGGCAGAGTGGTCATTTTACCCCATGTGTGAAGATGTAGAAGAATGTAATTGGACAAGGAAATTTCTTCCAAAGATTAATTCTCAAGCAACTTCAAACCCAACATCTTTTTTTTCTTCCCATAAACTCTGATGGATTGCCAAAGGAATTAAAGAGAAGGAAAGTAAAAATTTAAAATTTAAAAAAATGAAAACTTTCATTATCATTACCCTACCATTCCATATTTAGTCATTAAGTTTCATTTTACTTTACATCCAAATCCTTTGTAAAATAAAATAAAATTAACCCCAAATGATCCCCTACGTTTCATTCATATTGCTTCCTATTTATTTATTTTTAACTATTTCTTACTTTGTGCCAGAAGGATCTCTAATCGGGTCACTCAGGCTGAGTGACACACCTGATGCTGGCAAATGGAATGATGATTTACAACTGAAATTGCTGATATATAAGTAATGGTGTGGATTAACCATTTATCAAATTTCAAATAACCGCAATTCAATCATTTGCACTCTTTGTAATAGCAATACTCTTCTATGTATTATGTGATATCCATACACCCCTTAGTTGGTAGTTCTAAATTTTTCAATGCTTTATTTGCCACTTTGATGATTCGGATTTACTTGAAACTTAATATGTGAACAAAGAACCTTTGATCAATCCGTCCACAATAACTTTTAACTCCATCCAAATTACCATGTGTTTGCCAAATCCAACCAACAACTTGGGTCCATGAGTAAAGAGAAGGTTGGCCCAACCTCTCAACAAATTTAGCACCACCTAACAATATGGTAGATGATGCCATTGGGTTTGCATTAGAATGCAGTGCCACTAGGCCTACACCTGCTAAACTATTAAGAAAAAATTTAAAAGGAAATGAAGTTTGCATGGCAGAGCTCACATTTAGTCACATCTACATCTGTGGCAAAGGGTATTGATCTACCACAGTTTGGAAAATTCTGATGGCTACAGTCACACATCACAACAGAAAAACAAAGTTGGGCCATGAGTCTAGTGATTAAAATGAGTTTCTGAACCCTTCCATTATCTTGCAAGTGATAAAACAACAGATTTCATTTAGTCTCTTGGAGGCCTGTAATAATTCTGATGGAGTTCCGTGGAAATCATTTCAAGTGATTCTTTCCAGCTCTGTTTAGTTGCAAGGGAGACTACAGGGAAAGGAAGTGAAACTTACTTACAAAGGAGAAATGTAATGATTATAATTTGTTTTTTTATTTCTGAAAATTTCCATTTACCTGCCCATGCTTTATTCTCCCTTGCAATTAAACAGAGCCTCCAGGTTTGTTTCTTTTAACCCTACTAAAAAAAATAGCCCATTCAACAAAGGCTAATATGTCATTTAGAGGCAGAAGAGCATCAATTAACTGAATCAATTAAAACCGATACTAGTTTTGGAATTATCAACCGATCAATCGAAATGGCATTAACAGATCCAGATAATTAAAAAACAAGAAACAGTTTTCAGAGCTGCCGACAACCTGATCGTAGCCATCGACCAACTTCAAACAATAAAAGATTCGACGTGTCTGCTTATGCTAACCACTGCTCTACACACTTCTTCCCCTGCAAAAAAGCTGAAACAACAAGCAGAGACAAGCAGAAAATTTTGTAGAAAATTTTCTACATGATTAGATGCATTCTGTTATCCAGTAAATATGTTATTTTCTTGTAGCATGGGGAATCTTACAGGGTCCCTAAAACATTGTAATTTGGATGTTGCACGTCAATGTACAAGAGGTCGTTACAGACCCTCCATTGACTGCAACACCAAAAAAAGACAACAAGGGCAGCAGAGATCTGGGAAGAGATTTTTTGTAAGCTTTTGCTGCAAGAGATTATGCATGGTACAAAGTCCAACTTTACATATACATGATTCTGGAATGGTGTCATGGTACGGAGGCTCCACAGCAAAGGTGAAAATTAGTTGACACCATGACCATAAAAACTCAGAGATACTTTACAGATGATAATAAAGCCGGTATTCTAACTCCGCATCCTTTTTCTTTGATTACCCTCTTCACCCTGCAGATAAGAAAAGACAAACAGCTACTATATATTAATGGTTACTGTAACAAGAGGATTTATGAGAAATGTATGTAAAACGGTTACAATCATACAATTACCCACTCAGACAGCCACATGGCAAAAAAGAATATAACACACATCAAAGTATAAGAAAAAGAGAGAGAGAGAGAGAGAGGCAATGCTAATTTGCAAATTATGGACTACATTTTCTACACTGTACCATAAAGGATGGTCATATCATAATTATGGGCAATACAGACATTAAGCGTGATGAAATTAAGTTTTAAAGCATTTATCCTGCTCTTTTTCGTTATTTTATTTCTTGGCTGATAACTAACAAATTTATTAGCAAAGAGAATAGCCAGGATGGATTGCTACAACCCTATTTTGTTGTTGTTGAACCAAGCCTACAGCTTTAATGACATGATTAATTATTGTGACTTCTTAACAATGACAAAAAGGAGATTTCAAATCCCAACACAAGAAAGTAATAAAAATATCACAGAGAGAGAGAGAGAGAGAGAGAGAGAGAGAGAGAGAGAGAGAGAGAGAGAGAGAGAGAGCTCTACCCCTTCATGAAGTACAAAATCTTCAGGGGAAACTACTGCTGTAGATTCTGATCTGCACTTTGCATGAACAATTGGACCCAGCTGAGATCTATCCATGTCTGCTGTTGATCCATGGGGAGCATTCAAATATACAGCCCCTTTATACATCCACTCCTCGGTCTCATCGCTATAGAAGTCATCAAAAGGCTCTCCACACAATGCACACACATTCTGATTCTCATCAGCAGGAACAGCCATTTCTTCATCATCTGTTTTTTCCACAACAGCTTCAGTGGGCAAAAACCCAGGAACTGCATCAGTTCCCAATGCCTCTGCACCACTGAGCCACACACTAGTACTCACAAACCACTTGCGAGAAGGTTTCTGCTTACGGTTTTTAGACGTGCGATTCTTGGTCACATGCCAATCCATGTGAATACTGTGTTGCTCTTGGCACTTGAAACGTAGCCCACATGTTGTGCACTGTCTTGGAAGATCAGCATATAAAGCCTTTATTGCAGATTCGCGCCGAACCTTAAGATGATCCAGATTGAAGTCAACTCCAACAGAATCCTAAAATAAAGCATTCCTACTGTGAGATACAATGTTAACTACATAGTAAAAAATGACACTTGAAAAATAATTAGAAGGAACATTATATTAAGTAAGGAACCTCTCCCGAATCTGATGCTGTCAATGAAATTAAACCCTGAGCCATGAGAGAACTAATGAGACCAGAAAATGCACTTCCAGTTGGTGCCTGCATTCTAATAGGGCCCAAATTTTGAGACATGGGTTCCATTTGTGATGAGGCAGGAGGAGGCCCAGGAGGTAAAGGAGGCAAGGCTCCACCCTGCAAATGGAAGGAGTAATTGGATATATTAGTTATAGTTACTGACGAAGGAAACCCAGGTATGGGATTGGACAAAATTGAACTCATAATAGGGGCATGTCCTTGTGGAATGTATCCCTGATTCAAGGATAGTCATCAAAAGAGATGAGACCTGAGAAGCAGCAGAGGGAACAATTCTTTTTCCATCATCCTGAGACTGAATTAATTGCATCTGTAGACGTGCAGCTTGTCCCTGGCTTTGCTGATTCAATGAATTCAATCCAACCTGTTGCTTAGGCAATTGCACTAGCTTGCTTGAACTCTGTGCTTTCCTTTCAAAAGCATCCACCTGCTGCCCAATCAACATAGAAGATTTATTTGGAACTTGATTCAAGAGTGGCTTGCTAACATCCATTGTGTCAAACGAACTCTTAATTTGATTCTGCTGCGGAAGAATAGGAGGCAAAGGAAGTGGATGAGGTATATGATAATTAACTGGAGGCCAAGGAAGTTGTGTCAGGGTAGGCGAATGAGGCCTTTGTCTTTGATGCTTTTCCAGTGTCAACATAGGTGATACGTTCAAAGAATCGGGGCTTGAAGAACCCATTCTTGACATTACACTAGAAAGTCTTTGAAATTGTCCACCAGTATCTGGAAAATTTTCAATCTGAAGAGCCAGCTTCCGACCGGCTGATATAGCCATTCCACCCGCGGAATATGACATCTGACCAGTTCTTGGTCTTGTGTTTGGGTCCAGATTTTGTTGTGAGGAATGAGGGAAGTGAGGTGGTAAACTCCAAGGTTCCTGACGATAGCGAGAACTTGGAATCCAAGTGGATTCAATTCGAGTAGCTGGACCACTCAGAGGTTTCTTACTTGTAGTAGATCCATGTCCAAACTGCAAGAAATATATTCAGACTTTCAGCAGCAGTGACAGACAAAGAAAAAGAAGAAAGTGCAAATTAGTGACAATAATAATCATAATAAATATAATAACAAAAATGATGATGATGACGATGATGATAACCATAGAAATACCCCAAAAAAATCCATTACAAATCTTCCAAAAGAAAAAGAAATTAGTTAATGCCATACTGAAACCTCCAAAGCAATAAGAAACATTCTAGAACAAAAGAATAATTTGAAATGCAAAACAAATAGTTATTAGTTCCAAAATATCAAATTTGGAACAATGGTCAATAACAGAGCTGGATTATACATGACTTACGCAATCATCTTGCAAATTAACTATACTAAACACAGAACATCTTGCCAATATTAAATTTGTTACAGATTCTTAAAGTATCCGCTACCCAGATCTGATGAAAGATGCTTAGACTACTAAACAAGTACAAGAGCCATACACCAAGGACAGAAACTCCATCTTCAGCAGTGTCATTCATTGCTAGCTGACCCTGAGGCCAATTACCCTTTCTGAAATCATGTTCGAAGCTTGCAGCACCTGACCTTCCCAAACCAGCTCTTCCATTGAAGCTATCTAGAAGAGGATTAGGTGGCATCAGATTATTACTCCTACTACGGTCTGCTAAAGTTGGGCTCATATCTTCCCAATCATACTCTTCTTCTTCAGTATTCTGCCATCTTTTGGCTGTTTTAATGTTTACGCCATTTACATCAAGCCGGCTAACCTTTAGAGGCTTCTCATTCAGTGTGTTTTTCTCTCTGTAATTTCCATAAGCATCAATTAGAGCTCTTGAGCTTTGCTGATCAGCTCCATTACTGAGGTATGCACCAAAATTTTCTACTTGCGGATGGTTGTCACTGGAGCAGCCTTTCCACCAATCAGTCCTCTCCCCATCCCCATCACTGTCACTCACTCTGCCAATCCTTGAATCAATTCCAGAATGGGATGGAGAAGCTCTTTCAACAAACCTTCCTGGAGAAGTATCGGTTGTAAACCCATCAGTTGGTGGTGATAAGGACCTAGGAGGTCCAATTCTTGAAGGGTGTAGTCCTTCTACCCCACCCACAGATGAGGTATGAACAGAACCCCGAGGTGATTGTAATTTTTGGGTTCCCAGGACATCTGAATGATCAACATCATATTCACCATACCCAATGGCAGGTTTCTGTCCATATATCTGTAAACTTGATGAAACCCCTCTTGAATGTTGAATATCCTGCAAGGATAACCAAATAAATCAGTTCTTTTATTGGTAGGTTACAATAAATCATGCATTTAGATGTCAATAGAAATGGAAAAATAATACGTTCATGTGCTATTAAGGTACTTAACAACAGTACAAGATATACTTTGCAAGAGCAAACCAAGAATGCAAGACCCAGAAGAAATAAAGCAAGACTGGCTTGATCCATGCGTGTTATAGGAGGACAAGCATAGGGTTAACTAATTTCCAGGTTAAATTTTTTATAACAGATTCACACAGACAACTGGTGACTGGTAAGAAAAGGCCTGAAATTGCACACATGGAATTTCGGAGAAGCTCCAGACCATCCTGTTGGGTTTACTGAAGCATTTGTCTCCAGCCTTTCTCCTCCAAAGGCTGCCATATGTACAGCATTATGACTGCAATCTGTTTCAAGCATCTGCAAGCACAGACCATTGCAACTCAGAGCACTTAGAAAATGTAAAGTGCATGTCACTTCCCAAATAGCCTATTCAGATATTGCAATGTACCACTTTGGTTCAATTATCCATCAAAAAATTTCTGCTTCATTATCCAGAGAAACTTCTAATCAATAAATTAAATGAAAGGGAGAGCTTAGGTCCTTAATAGGTAGATCTTGGTAACTATAAAGTGCTGCCCTTTAGAAAACTGAAGTCTGAAACTAGAAAATAAATCTGTATGTGCTTCAATTTAAAGCATGTTAAGTTTAAAACATCTAATATAATAACGCACAAACGTTAAAGATATAGCCAAGGATAATCAACCACTTGAAACTTAAAAAGGTTACAAATCTCAAAATTTTCAAAATCATGTCATAAGTCATAACTAAAAAATAATGGATGGGAGCAAGTATGTAATTGCGGACACCCATCAAACAACGTGAAGTTATCCTCATAAAATGATCTTATGCTGCTTTTAGGTGACTCATCAAAAAAAGGAAATATAGTGCAACATGACAACATATAGAAATTCTACTACATTCTGCAGGCCGTTCTGCTAACAATATTTGAGTAAATTATGGTGGTTGAGTCACTAGCTTACTTCTCACTAATAGGGCACCAGTAACATGCCTTGCACTTATATGTGCTCATATCAATGAGGTAGGAAGGAACAAGACTTGAGCACTTGTAGCAAAGCATGATCTATACTTATTTGGTTGGAGTTATAAACTGCTAGTTGAGAAGGTTCCACCGAAAAACAATGAGACAATGTTCCTATAATGCTATGCAAGTCCCAAATTTTAACGCGCCTACTCGCCAAGAAATCACCTGGTGACTGGGGGAGTACCTGAATTTGGGAGCCTGTTGCATAGTCTAGCATATCTATTAGATGAACTCTAGCTGTTCGATTCCCAAGGACAGAAAATATAAGAAACTTAGAAGGACAACGAGTACTACTTATGCAAAATGGTACAGTTTTAACACTGGATGCAATCTAGATAAGTTCTAACTTCTAAAATTCTCATCATAAGCCACAATGTCATCTGAAATTAACATCTTTGTGTTATTTAATAAATCACTGACAAGCATGCACGCATTATATTATTCTTATGATAACGAAAGAAAATGCATTTGAAAAAAGAAAAAAAAATGATTCACTAATTTGGTGGCAGTATGATAATTTTTTTTCATTCTAAAAAGGCAAATATGATGATAAATACTGAAATTCATTAATTCAGTGACATAATCAAGGTCATACAACTTGCCTCCTCAATAATGTAACCTAAGATTCAAAACCCTTACATCTGGTCACAATAGGTCCACTAAAGTGACGAAAAACTCGATTGCACTGAACAGTTGCAATTTCGTAAAGTTAAGAACAGTTTAGGACCTTCTGGAAGAGGTAAACAGAATCTAAATTGAATTTTTGAAGGAAATTCAGAAAAATTGGACAAGATTTAAAAATTAATGCACTTTGAGGAGAAAAAACGATTTTGAGTTATTTATCAAACACTTCACTGAATCTGTATTTAAGAGTAACTAATTTTGAAATTTTAGAATTTAAAAGGAGTGACAGTAAAACAGGGACTACAAGAAGAAAGTTGTAACTTTTTAAAACTCCTTCAAACAAAGATATATCCTTCCCAATAGGATGGCCAACCCTAGTAGCTGCTAAGTCCTAACCAGGAAAAAAAATATATTTTTATGTTTGGGAAAATATCAGCCACACCCCTGTAGTATAGCTTAATCTCAACCACCCGCCTTTTTTCACTATAATATCACTAACACCCCCGGAAGACATCCAAACATTAATTAGGCTAATAGAACAGTTAAAAAGACATTTTTATCCCAACACAATTCTTTTGATTTTTATATTTTCTTTTTTTATTTTTACAAATTTAGTCAGCAACTTCTCTCTTCGTGCAGAAGAAAATCTCCGATGTCATCCCCTTTCTTCCGCGACTTCTCTGTTCTCTGGCGTAGTCCCTTTTCTCCTGTTCTGGTTTTCAAATCTTTCAACGTTTGGTTTTCAAATCCCACTATTGTAGTAGTGAGATGAGTAAGCCAAGTCTTCAGCAACATATTCGGAAAAGGTAAAGGGCTGTGGCTGCCAGGAGAAAGAGATTTGGAAGAGAGGGGGTTTCATTAAGAAGAGGTTAGAAAAAAACGAGTGAGCCGCAAGGGGAATGGCAGTCCGCAAAAGGGGAGTGCAGTTGCAAAGAAAAGAGGGAGGAGTCAGAAAAAAATAGGGGAAAGCCGTGGATAAGGAAGAGAGAGAAAACAAGAGACAAGAAAGGGAGAAAAATAGGGGAACGCAGCTGCCAGAAGAAGAATGACAGCTGCCGTGAAAAGAAGAAGGAACTGCGGGTGAGAGTAAGTGAAGATGTGAGAGAGAGCCGTGACTGAATGAGAAGAAATAGGGAAGAAGGAGAGAGGAAATAGGAGGAGAGAGAGAAGAAAAAGGAGAGGGAGTTCGCGGGTGATAGCAGAGAAATAGGGAGGGTCATTTGAAAATTTGAATTGTGGATATGCTTTACACAGTCAACACCATCACTCGATCTCAGTTCCTGACCAACAGATTCAAATGTTCGCTGAGCGAGAGAGAGAGAGAGAGAGAGAGAGAGAGAGAGAGAGAGAGAGAAAGGGAAGAAAGGAGGGAGTGGATACCACTGTCTTCGTAGGCGACGGCGTTTCCGATTCTGAAGTTCTTCGCAAGCCACCGCAGGCTGATTCTGAAGTTCTTTGATATACCCTAAATCCCTTAACAATTTTAGGTTTTTTTAAATGAAAAAGGTAAAATGGTAAATTAACATTGAGGGGTAGTTTTGTCATTAACAAATTTAAGACGGTGACACGTCATCGGTTAATGGCCATGATTTAACGGAGGGGGTCTGATTGATCCATGTTTTCAAAAGTAGGGGGTGTTGGTGATATTATCACAAAAAATGGCAGGTGGGTAAGATTAAGCCATACTATAGGGGGTGTGGCTGATATTTTCCCTTTATGTTTTATGGATCTGTAAATGATATGATGGACTGGTTTCAGAAAATTAGAGAAACAGAGAAGGTAGATGTCATCGATGATGTGACCTAATAAACTAGAAACTAGTGAAAGAAACCAAGGACTGCAAACAGAAATTAACCAATAAGTTTCAGATTTAACTAATTAATATTGGATGAGATATAATAGATTAAAGCAAACTGAAACCAGTTAAGAAAACAGGGGTACTGCCTATACCAGTAAGAGAAGAGATAAGAAGTAAGAGAGAGAAAAATATAGGAAGAAATGTGGAGAGAACACACCTTATAAGGAGAACTCCGGAGGCAGGGTTGAGAAAAGAAGTAGAGGAGGGGAGATGATCAGCCAAACTGGAAATATCACCAACCATGCATGCTTAACAGCAGCTTAAAAAAACAATTCTATTCAATCTAATAGTCTTTACATAATTCCATTGGTGGAGGTTACATATATAACATTTAAAACAGAAAAGAATCTTATCCGTACTCTAAAAAGAACTAAAATAGTACTTAGCAATTTCCAAAAATAACCTGAACTAAAAGAAATATTCCCCAACTACCCTTATTGGACCAAAGTTCAGGTTTGGACCTGGTTCTTCTTGGCCTGAGTTTCCAGACTGGATCAAGCCAGTCAAACCAGAGGCCAGAGGGTCAAAGGAAAATAATAGAGAAGATGCAAGAAATTGAGGGATTGGAGTTGATGGAGGAGAGGGAGGGGAAACTGCTATCCAGAGCAAAAACATACAGTTGAAAAGGAAATAAACTTCCTTATAGACCAGTCTTATTACTTATTTAGCTTGCACATTTGCCCCTTTATTGACCAATCTAAGCATCCAAGAGAAAGGTATATAGACAAGCAAGAACTAAGAAGAGACTCCATTTCCTTTATCATGCGATTAAACCACCAATGTCCCTACTTCGACCTAATGCCCATAAAAGTACCATAATAGTCTCTATTCCCCACCCCCACCACATCAGTTGATAACCACTTCATAATGACAAACCCATTATTTTGACACATCAAACAAGGGTGATGGCACTACACACTAAAAATGTACGGAGATTCATACTAATGTAGCAAAGATAGACATTCAAAACAAATGCAGAACCTTAATTTTACACCAATCTTTAAGGGGGGAAAAAAAGCTTGAAAGGGCATATCGAATACATAATTTTTCATAGCTAATAGAAACACAATATTAATCTTAATAGAACAGAAGGCACAAACATTTTGTGTTTGGCACTGTTTCCCTTGAAGGAAAAGAAATGACAAGATTATCCTACCTTCGAATTATTCCCTGTCTACAGCAATTGAAATACAAAATGGGAGATAATAACTCAACACACATGTTATCATAAAATGAATGAGGAATAGTAAAGGGAAATGAATTTTCCCTATAATGTTTGGTTGGCCAGGAATAAACACGTGAGGGATACTAAACGCACACCAACTCATAAAAGTACGAGGGCCCATGGCATTACCACACTATAACTCAAAGTTTGACAAGTTTTGTAATATTAGAGATGGGAAAAGTTTCTGGGAGACAAGGAAAGTAAAGATTCCTATATTTTACTTTCCCTGACCTCCATCACACTGACTTGTACTGTTCAAGGGAGTTGCCAGTTTTCTTCTCACCTTATTTTCCTAGTCCACACAATTTTAATAGAACAAAGCATAGTAAAAGAAATGATGAAGCTAACCTACCCTTGAATTATCTCCTATCTACAGCAATCATGGCTAGAGGAGTCGGCTTGGAACAGCCAATCCCAAGTAACCTTTGTACGGAACCCAATTCCCATACATGTAAAGCCAAATTTAGGGTTTTCAAGATCGATTCATGGCCAATTCAAGCCGATCTGACTCGGAATCAGATTGGGATCAGCCCTTGCTGATCACGTCACCGACCCCGAGTACTTGAACATTAACTGCAATATACCAATATGGGCACCATCGAATGATCCCTCACTTCACTTTACCATCCCCAACCTGTGGGACCCACATCCCACTTTACCATCCGTCACTTCCAGAACAACCAAATGGATCTTTTTAAAAGTGTTACACACTCATAGTGCTCTTTCTCTTAATGTGCCTGGAGACACTCAGAGAAAAAAAGAAACAGAATGTGTCTTATATTATGCGTTAGGAATGAGATTGGGTCTTTAAAGCAGAGAAGGAAACACAGTAATTGGTGCATCCACTTTACAAAACTAAAATATAAATGCATATACATGTAGATTCTGGTGCAAGTATATACAAATGATATTAATTGCAAATTTCCATGCATGACTTTTGCGCTTATATACAAACAAAAGCAATAATGCAGAACAAAGTGGAGTATGGGCAATGAGGGAAGAGGGAGAGATCATTTAGAGACTTTAATTTACCATGGTTGAATGTTCGAATTGACGTCTTGCCTCCAAATATTTTGGATTCACATGTATTCCATGAGTTGGTCGAGGAGACGGAGATTCAGATGATTTTGAAACTGTCAAGCCAGATGACGGATGGTTTACAGAAGAAAATTTTAGTTCTGCCTCAATTTTGCATAGCACTGAAGGTGGGAATACTGCTGACCAGGTGCCAAAGAGGTGGCGCATGGCTGGACAAAGGTTAGGGTGAACTTGTCTATATGCATCACAGAATACCTACGCAAAAGCAAAATGGAAGGAGCATCAGACTTATGTGAGCCAGAAACCCAGGCACACACTTGCACACGCGTGCGCGCACACCCACACATACACACAGCAGTTGAAGAAAGCAATGCAAGCAGTGTGGATCATATACCACTCACCTCAGGGAGACGGGAAGCAAAGTACCTCACATATTCACGACCAATGTTCTTCACAATACTATCAAGAAGATATAACGAAGGCAATTTTTGCTCCATTGGCACCTGCCTCGGGAACAAAAATTACTAGCAGTGAATATGCATGCAAGCAAGAGTACAAGAGTAAAAAAAAAAAAAATCCAAGTCTTCCAGTTCTAAAGTAATGGCAGAAAGTAAAAAAAGCCAACATATCTTTATATAACTAGGTGAACAGTCAGTTAGGCATGGCTATAATGGCGTAGTTTTTACTGACAAACCTAACCTAGAGACCACATAAATATGAAGGCAGGACCATCGAGTAACCAAAATCAAGTACTTCCAAGAAAAGCATTTTTTTTTTGGGAGTCAAGATAATTTAATTAAATAACGTCTTTCAAGATAACTAATAGTAAGAATAAGAAAAAAACAATAATAGTAAAAAAATTAGGGAGGAGTACCTACAAGCTAGCAGGGCATATTGGAATCTTATATGCTAGTGGGGAAAATATGGGATTACAAGAAGAACCGCGGTAACTGGTCACTTGGAAGAGAGAGAGGAGAGAGAGAAAAGGGGTCCAGATTTCAAGGAAAAGAGAGATAGAGACTGGGAAACTTTGAATTATATGTAGCCATAAACAACTAAGAACAATGACTGCAGAAATAAGAAGCGATTAGTGCAAGTTGAAGGAAATAAAAACAACAACGAGTCTAAAATGGAAGTGAGCTCAATTGTAAGGATACTTGATGAATTAGAGTATAATAAAGAAATAGCCTAAGAATGAGTGGAAGGGGGAATAGAATTTCTGAGCGATGATGCCAAAAAAAATTGAAGAAAGCTCAGGCTTGTAGAGCATGGTAGATGAAAGAACCACCATAAACATGAGACCTGCATTTCCTTATTCCATTTTATCTTGGGGGGACGGGAGGGGTTGTTATAAGATAATAAGGAAAGGACTGCAAAAGTAAATTGAACATAAATTGGCAAAACAGATCAAAACCGAAAATTCAATCTGTACCGGGGAAATAGAGTAATCATGGCCTACGCCTCATGTTTTTACTACAAAAGACACTGTAAAAGCTAATTCAAATCTAAAGTATATGATGCAGGGGCAGAGGTAGTACAGCTTGATAAAAATACTTGGCAGGAACTTCAAGAAATGATATTTTAGGTTTTGGTTTAATAACATGAATTTGGCTAGGATTTACAGATATACTGAAATTGGAAGAAAACAGATAATAAAAAAGGAGCATCTAGATTACATCTGCAACAAACTTCCATCATACACCAAACTGCTAAAATATGCTGCCGTGAGACAGGATAGAGCAAAGGACCCACAGTGTACAAGACTATTCTGGGGGTAAAAAACAAGACTGACCATCTGCCACTCGTATCTAAGGAAAATGGCCCAGCATGCATACAGAGGAAATGGAACTCCATGATATTTGAAGAAAAGGAAAGACGAATGCCAAGACTAGGCATAATGCTCAGTAATAAAAATAGAAAAATTTTCATCTAACCCCCAAAAAGGATGCCAAATTCTATCTACTATCCAATGGTTTCCAGAAACTCTAACCGTCCCCATTTAACTAACAGACTTGACTGAACATGTGAGTAGACATTCCTACCCTTTTATTTGAAGCTTTAAAACATTAAAACGAGATAAAGTTACTAATTTGTCCTTTTCTTTAAAACATTAGATTCAGAATTTCATCAACAATCAAAATCACAAATCAAATATTGGGGAAAATGCAATATTTTCAATCATCTCTCTCCCAAGAAGGAACGGAGCAAAATTCTCGATCGTCTCTCTGGTCCAACTGTAAGTCTGTAACACACATTTCTCTTTCTCCCTCTAACAAAACCAATAAAACACGAAAGAAAATCTCTCTCTCTCTCTCTCTCTCTCCTCTGCTCACTCTTGCTTCTACGGCTTTTCCTTCTCTTCTCCCACGCTTCATCGCACCTTAACCAGCTTGAAAGACACTCAAGAAGCGTCACCTACTGACCAAACCTCATGAAGTTCTTCCATTAATGAGAATGACCAGTTTTCGAGAAAAACTGAAAAACGACGAAGACTCCAACCACAGTTTGAACTATTGAAATCAGATCAACTTGATCGGTCGATTCATATTGATTTTAGCCATGGCCGATCCTTTTTTTTTTGGTAAGAGCCGAACCTTTTTTTTTTTTATAAGAGCCGATCCTGATCTATTAGCATTCTTGCACGGTTGCTTCATTTATTTTTTAAAGGGATGTTCTTTAAATCAAGAAATGCTCGTTCTAATATTGTAACTAATTGTATCGCAAGCAACAATTTATTTTATAAAGCTCTGAAATTTAATGGAATATTTCAGATCAAATTTCATCCTCAACTGGAAAACATGATTTAAGAGTAGATGGAAATCATGAATGGAAAGGAAAGTGAGAAATAGAACAGAGAAAGGAAGTGAACTCATCACCGTCAATCAGAAATCAAGTGTATGAGTGTACACAAATTACTTTCCCCTAAAGAAAATTTAAATAATTCTCCCGTAATCTTCTCTCACTCCCTATTTCTTCTCCCGCAATCTTCTCTCACTCCCTATTTCTTTTCCAACTGCCATTCAATTTTCAATCCCTATTTCTTCTCTCGTAACTTCTCCCATAATCTTCTCTCACTCCCTATTTCTTCTCCTGCTACCATTCAATTTTCAATCCCTATTTCTTCCCCCATAATCTTCTTTCAATCCCTATAGAGATCCCCTTTCGTTTATTGCTTGAAAAAAAAAAAAAAAAAAAAAAAAAACCAGAGCAAACAAAACCCTTTTAACAGAAGTAACTTTGGAGAAACGGAAAAAAAAAATTGCAGACATTGAACTCCAACGTAGGAAACGATTAGAGGAGGATCCCCTTGTTTCTTGCTCTTCATCTCCAGATTTCAAGGGTTTGGGAAGAAAGAAACCTGAAAAACAGATGGGAAGATGAAATTTCTTCATTTTCTTTTTACTTTTACTGTCGAAGATGAAAAATTAGTAAGTAAAGTTGTTTTTTTTTTTTACTTTGGGGGCATTATGGTGTTTTATTTTGGAATAAGGGCATTATTGTCCTAATATTTGCAACAGACGGGAGTCTACTAACTGATGGGGTTTCTTTGATTGACGGTGAAAAAATTTTAGGTGGTAGATGAGACATTTGGAAAGTTTTGGGTGGTATATGAGACATTTGGAAACTTTTGCGGTTAGATAGAATTTGAAATCCTTTTTGGGGGTTAGATGAAAATTTTTCTAAAAAATATCTCATGGACTAGTGGCCAGTCAACTACCAAAAAGGGACTTGTAGGTGTTGATAGATGGAAATTTGAGTTGACTACCTGTACATTTTTTGGGAAGGCTGAAAGAACCTGATTTTCTATTATATTTGTTCTTTCCTCACCTTTCTTCTTCTGATGTACTTGATGTATGTGAACTTTCTTCTTCTGGTGTAATTGTTGTATGCAAAGTCCTGTGTTAACATCTCTATGTGGCGTATGTACTTGTTTATTTCAATGAACTTTTTATGCAGTTTATCAGGGGGAAATGAAAAATAAAAACATATACCACGCAAAACCATCACCAGATATTACCAAATAAACTCTATTCTACTTTACCGAGAATCCAGAGAAATAGACTCTATTTTATTTTATCAACTATCCGAGGAAACAAATTCCATTACAGACTAATACCTGACCTATGTTCTAGCCATTAGCGCATAACATTTTCATCCCAGACCATTACCAATCCAGATTGTTCTGAAACATTTATTGGGTTGTTCCATATTAGTCATTAGGGGATCATTCAAACATATTAATCACTGTCATTAGGGGATCATTCCAAATCAATATCTGTTGAGATCATGCAATCTGAACAATTTCATACCAATCTTTAAACCCATGGCTTCAAACAATAATTCAGTACACTCAAGAACTAATATTCCTATTCAATAGCTAGAATTACAGTATGAAACCAATTCAAAGTCAGATCTAATTACTATGTCTCTACTGGAAATAAAAGTGGGAGCTAATCAAATATATTGTCATCAAGTTGAGATCTTCAAGCAGCAAACCCAAAACAAATCAAAAGCAACCAAACGACACCTAGTTTAGGTGTAACAACAAGACACGGTGAAAACTGCATGAAACTTAGAGCTGTTTGGCTGACTTTCAAGAACTGATTTTAGGGAGCTTCCTTCACCTCAGCATATCACTAGTAGAACTAGCCCAGGAAGGTAAATCCAAATGAATTAACTGTGTAGAAAGTCTTTTCCACCCTTCGAAGACTTACATTCTAGTCCTGTTTGCCTTCGCAGAGGCCAAACCTTTCCTAACTTGTACAAAGAACATGATATTGGCTCAGTCCCTAATCAAGACAGCAGAACACAGGGACCAACAGGGAACACAAGTTCATCTATTAGAATAGCCGAGGATCATAACATGAAAACTCAATTGCCAAGGGAAAATTAAAACTACAATATTTCAGAAAGCCCAAAGTTTACCAATTAGGTAAACGTCATGTCCACGAAATATTCTCCTGAACAGAACCACTGTGCCCGAGTAAGAACTCATAAATTAAACCCCCAAGAAACCATCATTCAACTGAAAAGTCCAAATCCACAATTACACGAGAAGAAAATGGACGCCAATAGTTCAGTATCCACAATATTGAAAATAAATTAAACATTGAAAAATGAAGGCTTTCCGTTGTCGCTTTTTCATTGTTCATTTTGCTGAGGGAAAAAGAGTAGAACAAAGAAAGCAATGCAGAATCCTACTTCCAGATAGAAAATTTTGAAACCCCTCGTGACGGGCGGGAAGGTATACATACTTACATCACAGCTGAAACTAAAACATAAAGACTTCAATGCAATGCAAACATCACTCCTCTTGAGAATTTAAACAGTAACGAAACCCGAATATTTCAAAGCTTCCATATTGCAGCATACCTCGATAACCCGGGCGCAAATGGCATCAGCAATGCCCTCACCATACTCCCTCTGCTCCCCCGCGATTATTGTTAGCTCAGTTATAATGGGCTTCGAATTGAAAGTAAGCTCTGATAAAACGACTTCGTAAAGTCGAACAATATCTTCCATGCTAGGCGCCGGAATATCGTCCTCGTCAGAGACAGAGACGCTCAACTCCTTTTCCCTTTCCTTCAAAAGAGTCCTAAACCGATCCAGAATTGGGGGAGGAGGCTTCTGGATGAGGTCATTAGGCATTACCTTGCCATTATTGCTATTGCTGCTGGTGCCCGGACCACGTTCTGGTAGGAACCCTAAATTTCTAGGGTTCTCTCTGGAGAGGACGAACCTCTCTTCTTCCATGGCGAGATGGTTCGGAGACTCTACAGCTTCTGTCTTTCATGGAAGAACAATACAGAACTTCGTGTTAGTCCAGTAGTCGCCATTGAACAAGCAGAGTTCAGCACACCCGTAGAAAAAGGTCGACAGAGAGAGAGAGAGAGAGAGAGAGAGAAAAAGGAAGACAACTGTTACGGATTCTACAGCTGCTCTGGTTTCTTGGGGTTTCTCTGCAATGCGTTCTTCATCATTTAAACCGGGCCGGGGAAGTAAAACGTTAAGAAACGGTTCTTTCTTGACTTGTTTATCTCGGTTTAACCGTACAACCCACCACGGTTCCAGAATAAAAATTAGAAACTGGAAACATGAAGGGTGCTTGGATTTGTTATTTCTACTTCGTAAAACCCAAAAGCCGACCGCCGGATTGTGTGAATCAAGTGAATGACAGCTGTAACGGATCTTGTCACAAAAATAGACATGCAATAACATCTGTTCAATATCTGTTAGTTCTTAAATAAAATACTAAAATTGTTCTTTTTGTCTTTGGTGGTTTTCATGATGAATCTCTTTTTCTCATTTAGTTATTAGGAAAAATTATAGAGGCACCCCTTTAATCTTGTGAAACTACACAAAATTATCTTGTCTTTTACAAAAATTATAGAGAATATTTTTCTAACAATGTTATCATATACTCTCACTCACACCATTATATTCAATTTAATGGCAAAAGATCAATTTTGTTAAGACAAAAATACCCTTACAAAAGATTACTCCGATTCCAATGAGGGTTTTGATTCTATACTCAATTTGATTGGAACCAATTTCAGAGAAGAACCCTCATGAATTTGTGGAAGAGCATAGTTGAGTCTTCGGTTGCTGAGACGATAGAGAAAATCGTAACTCCAACTCTGGAAGCAGCAATTACAAGGGATCAAGATATGATATTGCAAGAGGAAGGGAATCAAATAGGAGAAGAAGAAGATTGCAGGAAAAAAAAAACATTGAAGAAACAAAATAGAGAAATGTAAAAAAGCAAATCAAAGTTACAGAAGAGAAATCGGATTGTAATGGGATAGGGAACTCCAGATTTACATTTCATCTTCTTTTTCTCCTCTCTGGATGTCGTCTATGCCAACCCAGCTCTACCAAGTTGCTGCCTGATAAAGAGATGATGGATCCATCGTTCCTACTGATGCTGTCAAACCTTCTCCACCTCCATAACCATTTGGATCCCACCTCTTCTCTCGTCTTAGACTCTTATGCCCGAAGCAACAGCAAAACCACCTCTCCTCTACCTCCGCCGCCCCTCTCCTCTTCTTGACTATCACGTCCATTCTCTCCTATGCCGCATCCCTCCGTTTCTCCTCCTCCACTTCCTCCCCACTTCCTCATCCAACAACAACCACAACAATGACTCCTTCGTTGACTATTGTGTCTCCGCCTTTCCTGCCTCGCCACCCAGCACATCTGGAACATGGAGGCACCGGTGCTCGACACCCAATGGTGCTCCTCCCACGACCTCTCTTACCTAGTTTTCATTAGAGTCGTTGACAAGCTGAAGCCCCACATTCTCCAATCAAACCTCTCCCTCCTCCAATCCAACCAGCAAAAGCAGTAAAATCATCACAATTTCTTGAATCCTTAGCTTCCATCACAATTTCTTAGATCTCACGATTACCAGAATCATAGCTATCCTGCGAACGCTGAGATCCTCCACAAGAAACCTCAACACAATCTTCGCTCAACATTCCCAATAGCCGAGGAGTGAGACACAGCATCGACAGCCACCGTAATTGGGGCGGACTCGATCGCCTTCTAGTTTCGCACATCTCTTTTAGTTGCAGAGCTCACTCGCTTGCTTGTTTCGTACATCTATGGGTTTATGGTTTTCCTTCTGTTCTTCTTTCTTCATTTCTATTTCTTTTATTCTCAATGGATCTTGATCGAAGGCTTGAGAAATGTTGTAGTTACTTTAGCTTCCTCTCTTCTCTCTGCAACATTTGATAATGAAATTAATTTTGGAGAAATCAACACAAATCTCTGTTTGCTTTTTTAAGGGTATTATTGTCTTAAAAAAATTGATCATCTGCCGTTAAATTAAAAGTAACGGTGTGGATGAGAGTGTATGATAGCTATATAGAATAGCATTATGTGTAATTTTTGTAAAGACAAAGTAATTATGTGTAGTTTCACAACAGTAGAGGGGGTGTCTATGTAATTTTCTCTAAAATAAATTATTATAATAACCTTTATTATATTTAAACAAACCCATTTTTTATTTGCCTTTTATTTTATTTCCAAGAAAAACTAAGCAGAGAAAGAATTTGTCATAAAATTTTTGAAAGTATTATTATGTCATCTTCTCTTGTTTGCTTTTTTTTATTTTTTTTTATTTTTTTATTTTTTTTATTGGAAATACAAGTAAAATGAGACATCATTAAAAAACAAATTTGCAATACAATGAAGCAAAAAAAAAAAAAAAAAGGCCTTGGAATACATGGATTTAGTATGCAGACTTGGGCACTCTTTCTACAAAAAAAAAAAAAAAAAAAAAGACTTAGGCACTCTTGATTTGGATTGGCCATAAAAGGCCCTAGAATCGATTTACTCATATAAAAAATTTTGTCAAAACAATGTTGTCTAGCATGCAACCTCAAGTCGTAAAAAAAAAAAAAAAAAAAAAAAAAAAAAGAAAAAGATGATACCCCTATTGAATTGATGCCGCCTCAAAGATTGCCTAATCCAAAATCTTCCAAGATTATCTATATTTCATTATTTTTTAATCATCAGTAAATATAAAAGCATAGGTGATATGATTTGATTATTAGATTATGCTGATTTATGAGCCCTACATATAAACTTGTTAACTGGCGAGGTTCTATCTAGAGCTAACACATTTGTGTGTGTGTGTAACGCTTTTGTGTGTGTGTGTGTGTGTGAGATCTTCTATTTATTAAGTAGTGAAGAAATGATATATAAATCAATTCAGTGTAACTAATAAGAATGTAGAAATGGATGAGTGATAAAATTAAAAAATAAAATAAAGAATGAATAAATTAGAACAAATTCGAGCTAATTTTATAATAGTTTTAATATACAATAAGTTATGAAAAAAAAAATCATTATGAGGTGACATTGGCATATGCAACGGAGATCTATGAATAACTTTTAGGATAAGTGACGATGAAAGATATGCTTAGGTCTAGCTTCGAGTATAGCTTTGAATATAATTGATTAGAGAAAAAAAAAAAAAAAAAAAAAAAAAAACTATGCAGTCAACTCCATTTAATTGGGATAAGGTTGAATTGAATTGCATATAATCTTTTGCAATCTATAATATAATATTGTAATATTTGTAAATAGAATTTCAATTCCACATAATAAAGGCCTGAATTCTTTTCCTATTTTTTTTTTTCAAATCCTTCTGGAGTTTTTTGGTTGCAATAGAAATTAAGGGGAAGAGAAATGAAATTTTCAAATTAAAAAAAAAAAGTTTGTAATCATTACAACATATGACTATCACATGACTATGCAACTCCAAATTATTTCATATTTGATTATTAACTTATATTTTACTTTGCATCAGGATCCCTTGCGTTTAAAAAATAAATAAAAATTACATCTAAGAAAATATTAATACTAAATATGGTTAGAAATTTAACTTGTTTATACAATCATGTTAAGTAATAATTATAAAATTTTCTTTTCTAAACTTGACAAATTTCACTTCCCTTATGTTGTCTATAATGCTATAATAGAGCAGCAGTTATTTATTGTACAGACTAGAACTATATGAAACAGTAATAATTATCTAATTAATCATGAAATAATAGTCACATACACACACACACACACACACATATATAGTTAAATATAAACATATATCAACTATAATCATGTTAAACAAAACATATATAAAATGAAGTAGAAAATTGAAACTTTAAAAGGAGGGTTGAGTCATGTTGGTACACTCTTCTTAAGATAGTATTTGCCCACTATTGGTGCAGTAGATCTTCTGTAAATATGCTTCCAAGATAAAACAACCCTATATAGGATACCCACCCAGCGTGCACACACTATCAGGTATATGCAGACACGACGGCTAAGATCAACTCTTGGAAAGAACAACGAATCTTGACTCTCCGATTAAACAGAATAGGAAGAGAGAGAGTTGGAGAGGAAGAGAGAGAAATTGTATTGATTTCGAGTGTTTTTTAAGCATGAGGTCGAGCTCTATTTATAAGGCCCAGGTACCACTTGGAAGTGTCCACTGGAAGGGGTGTGACCCTCCAGATGGATCGTCCAGATTGATCCAGATCTTAGATCCTGAGATCAATGGTCCAAATGACACATTTTTATGTGAAGAGATACATCTCTACACATAAACCCTTATCCAAAAGGGTATCAGGGTAGAGGTGTGTCCGAATCCGATAAAAATCCATACTCATACCCACAGCCTGCGTCACGATCGCAAGTCATAGGTCAAGGTCTGGTCCGGTCCGACGCTTGTGTATGTGTTAGTCAACGGAGCATTGCTTCCTTTTTGAGGCTCAATAAGTTGACGATACTCCCTACAAATAAAGACTTGTTTTCCACAATCCTTAAGCAATGTGGGACTAAAAGGTCATACATTGGAAATGTCAACTCAAAATCGAAAAAGAAAATTCCCGCCTAAAACGAAAACCAAATTTTGGAGCTAAAACAAAAAGGGAAGTTTTGAATTTAAATCTTTTTAAACTTTCATTTGGAAAAACCTTTTTGACTTTTGACTTTTGACTTTTTTCCAACACCTTACCTTTAATTTCTCTTGCAATAAAAGAGGGTTTTGTCCATTGGTGAGCAGAGGCAACAACACTGCTACAAAAATCTTCCCTTTTAATTATCGATAAAAGATAGAAGACCACAATCCATTTTGTTGGCTAAAGTTTTAATAATTCTTTTTCTTTTATTATTATTCTTTTGAGTGGGAGTTAACTTAAAAATTAATTGATAGAGAACTAAACTTGATAAAGTTTTTTTTCATCATCGGACAAAAGAAAAATAATTTCCTTTGATAAGTTGAAAGTGGACAAAAATTTATATCACATGAAACTTAATAGATATTGGTGTTTCAAAAGATGAATTAAAAAAGTACTCTCCTCATTATATGATAAGGATAATCCAAAAAATTCTTCCATAAATCACGCATGTCAGTAGAGTCGACGAGAAAATCTCGCGTAGCCAGTGCAAGAGTGACACACAAAGATATAGAAGATTGTCTTTTTTGAATTTTGAAAATTTAACACTCGTACGTTTTTATTCCTTAAATCTCTCTCTCAATTTATGTTGTAAATATCAGTTATAAACATCAATAGTTGCAAAATAAAAAGAAATTCTCAAAAGTCTAACTCTTTGTGGTATCAGAGCTCTCAAGATTAACGTCACTATGTTTTCTATTGTCTTATTTACTCCTTCCCTTTTTGACAACTTCTCTTCTCCCTTTTCTACCAAGTACCACCACCCAATCCCCATTCGGCTAGACCAAAATAACTTCTTGTTATGGAGGTCTCAAATAGGCATATCAATTGGTCGGTCTTGGTTGGGCCTAACCGGTCCCCACCAATTTAACACCGTGATCGACATCTTCAACTAATCGGTCTTAATTTGCAAGACATTGACTCGTTTATATTCGGTCTGATCGGTCTTATGTTTATCAGTTTAATTGGTTTAATCGGTTTATTAATGTCCATGATCAAGTTATCTTAAATGGTTATGCTATTTGGTCTTATGCTCGATTATGCTATTTTGTTATCAATAGTTGTTTTAGATTTTAGTTTTTACTTTTTACCTTTCAATAAAGCCAAATAATAGAGTTTATGTTGAGTTTTTACCTTTCAAATGAAGGAGACAAGAGATGCAGACGGACAAGAGGGGTGACATCATGCCTCTGTTGAACTTCAAGAGGAGAGAGGAGAAGCAAATGTTAAAAGAGGGACTTTGGCGATAAGGAAGGAGACAAGGAGAAAATGAGAAGCAAATGAACAAGAGGGCCCTTCTGTTTGCACCTAAGTTTGTTGAGTGTTGATAGAGAGAAAGAAACAGAGTGATATAATCATAAAGTAAAAAGGTAAAACTTATATTTAGCATAGGGAATAGTGGGAGGGAAAAATAAAAAATAAAAAATCGAATTTATATCAGTCCGAGTCGATCTTTAATCGGTGCATGTCAATTTGGTCTTAAATCGGTCGGTTCGATCGAGCAACCATCGGATTACACCCTTGCACCGTGATCGACCTATTAATAATTGGTCCGGGTCTTGGCCCGCCACGTTTATTAAACAGTGCGGCTTGGGTCGGTTTTTAATCGGTTGGCCCGGTGTGATCTCAAAATTGACACCCCTAGTCTCAAATACTACT
>CM053267.1:38881152-38981333 GCA_028583415.1 Protea cynaroides
GTTCATCATTTAATGGGATTTCTAGATGGTTCAAGCATCTACCCACCAAAGCACATTGTTCCAACTACCACCACATCAACAGACTGATATACAACTGTGATCAATACTGAGTATGTTACTTGGAAAAACCAAGACCAACTGCTATTAGGCTGTGGATTCAGTCTTCTCTTACATAGTCAGTCTTAGCACAAGTTATTGAATGCACTACATCAGCAACCATATGGAGCAGTCTTGATTGACTTTTTGCCTCCTACTCACATTCCGGCATCATGCAATTGAAGCTTCAGTTACAAACAGAGAAGAAGAAAGGTATGTCCATTCCTTCTTCGACCTTGGCTATTGTGGCACACACAGTTGCTAGCTTCGACCTCCTTCTTCACATTCTCGCCAGTCTAGGGCTAGAATGGGATGCCTTCGTCACAGTTATATCCACCCGGTCTGATTTCCCTTAATGATCTACATGGAATGTTGTTAAGCCATGAGATGCAGTTAGAGCAGCAACTTATAACCCCATCATATGAGGCCCATGTTGCCACAAACCAATTCAAAGGCAAATTAGGCAGCAATAATGACACCCCTCCTCCTCCTTCTTCACATAACTCTAGTTGTGGTCGTGGACATGGTAAGGGACATCCTTGCTAGCCCACAAGTAATGATTCCCAATGACCACAATGCCAAGTGTATGGTTAGAATGGGCACACTGCCAATCAGTGCTATCATCGGTTTGACATATCTTATCAGTCACTACCTGCCGCCATGATTGTAGCCTCCAATCTACCTACCAATGATGGCTGGTATCCAGATTCTAGTGCCACAATTCATATCACGGTGGATCTTCACAATCTATTTGTTCGTTTTGACTAACATGGTCAAGATCTGGTTCGGCAGGAAATGGATCAGGTTTGCATATCCAAAAACACTGGTTCTACTCAATTATTTTCAATTTGTCGCTCTCTTCAGTTAAATAAAATTCTTCATGTTCCTTTTATAACCAATAATTTACTAAGTGTTTCCAGGTTTACCACTAATAATAATGTGGTCTTTGATTCCATCCTACTTCTTCTGTTGTTAAGGATCAATCCTCGGGGAAGGTCCTACTTTGTGGCAAGCTTGATAGTGGTCTTTACCGCCTCCTCAACGGTTCTCCCTCTCCATCCCAATCACAAAATCCACTAGTTAATGTTGGTGAACGTGCCTCTTTGGTATATGGCATCAATGCTTAGGTCATCCATCTCATAAAATAGTTCAAAAAATTGTCATATACAATAAATTACCGATTCATGGAAATTTTACTCTTACATTTTGTTTTCTAACCCCTTAGGCAAAGCTCCTAAACTATCATTCCGTGTGTTTAACTAGGTTTTCGCCGGTCAGTAAGACCTTGTTCACTCGGATATCTAGTGTCCTCCTTTCACAATCTCTACTAATGGCACTCGTTATTATATCAGCTTTGTTGATAACTTTAGTAAATATATTTAGTTATTCCTCATGACTTAAATCTGAGGTGTTTTCTATTTTTTAAACCTTTAAACAATAAGTTAAAATATTTTTTTAGAGGCCAATAAAGGCTATGCAAACTGACTGAGGTAGTGAATATCGGAATATCTCTAAATTCTTGGAAGCAAGTGGCATATTACACCATGTTTCATGTTTCCACACGCATGAACAAAATGGACAGGTTGAGAGGAAGCACCGTCACATTGTGAAACCTGACCTCACAATGCTTTCCAATGCCAAAGTTCCCAATATATATTGGGATGATGTTTTAATACCGCTATTTTTTTTAATACCAAGATGCCAACGACTATTCACAACTCTCCATGGGAACTTCTGTTCAAAACTATTGATTACTCCATCCTCAGAGTATATGGGTGTTCTTGTTATCCTTCCTTTGTCCATACAACTCAAACAAATACAGTCACATTCCAAAATGTGTGTGTTCATTGGGTACAACAAAAAGCATAAGGGCTATACATGTTTACATTAGCAGAATGGGTAAATCTACATATCCTGAAGAGCAACTTCCATTCCAAAACCCTACCCTTACTCGTACCATCTCAGCCCATATGCCATGAGTACACCACCAATTCCATTCCCATATCACACCGCTCATCCTCTAGCACAACATCACCACCTTGCTCAATCTAAAGTACATCCCCCTCCCTCCTCTTTTATCCCATCCCGTCTCTCCCAAATCTAATTTTCAACCCTCAATCCTACCAAGAGACATACCCAACAAAGCTACTTCCTTCCCTTCCTATCATGTCACTAGCAATGCCGACCCTTTGTCCCACTTTCTAGCAGTGGACGAACCACCCCCTCAACCGACCCAACCCAACCTGTGCACTTACCATACTCGTCCCATACCATAATTACTTGCACTCATGATCAAATACGGAGACCCCGTGAATTTCTTGATCATATTACCTACCTCACTACTCGTCAGCCATTAGCCCTTTCCGCTCATCGAGAATTTGAACCAACATGCTTCACCAATGCCAACAAAGATCCACAATGGAGATTTGCAATGGTGGACAAGTACAATGCTCTCCTCCAAAATAGCATTTGGACTTTGGCTTCCCTACTGCCCAACTGGAAAGTCATTGGCTGTAAATGGGTATTTCGGATCAAAAAGGAAATCGAATGGTACCATAGATTGGTATAAAGCTCGATTGGTGGCTAAATGTTACAACCAAACTGAATGGATTGATTATAGTGGAACTTTTAGTCTAGTTGCTAAGCCAACCACAGTAAAGGTAATTTTCACCTTGGCTCTCTCAAAAGGACGGTGTTTACGACAACTTGACGTTAATGCAAACCTTCATGGACATCTGTAAGAGAAAGTATACATGATTCAACCTCAAGGGTTTGTTGATTGCACTCCACCCAACTCCATGTGCCTTCTACATAAAGCTTTATATGGCCTTAAACAAGCACCACAAGCTTGGTGCTCCCGATTGAAGGCCGCCTCCAAGACATGGGTTTTCACAGTGCAAAATTTGATACATCCTTTTTTTTTAATCAACTACTGGGTGTATGACTGATTTTGTAGCATGTGGATGATATATTATCATTGTTCTCATTGGCAGTGATACAACAATTCTCAATAGGCTAATCCAAATGCTATCCAAATGCTACTCCGTACGTTCAACCTTCAGGATCTTGGGCCTACACTATTTTATAGGTATCGAGGCTCACACAACACCTCAAGGCATGTTCCTATCACAACATAAATATGTTCAAGACATGCTCATTCGCCTACAAATGGACGGAGCAAAGGGACTTGCCACACTTGCACCCACAAGTGTCAAGCTCACTGCTCAAAGTGGAAAACCTCTACCGGAAACCTCCATGTACCACAATGCGGTGGAAGCCTTACAATATGCCACCATAATTCGACCCGAGATAGCATACTCCGTCAACAAAACCTACCAATTTATGCACTCCCAAATGAAGACCACTCGCTACTGTTAAACGCATTCTACATTATCTGAAGCACACCATCACCCATGGTCTCCATATTCAAAAGTCTACCAAATTAAATTTGCAAGCTTATTCGGATGTAGATTGGGCCAGTTGCCTCGATGACTGGAGGTCCAAGAGTGGGTATTTTGTTTTGTTTTTTGGCCCAATCTATCTCATAGAGTTCCAAGAAACAAACCACCGTTGCACTGTCAAGTAAGGAGTCAAAATACCATGGTTTGGCCTATGCCACTGCAGAGTTGACTTTGGTTCAATAATTACTTAGTGAACTACAAATACCACGACTCTAACCATCTGTCTTATGGTGTGATAATCTTGCCGCTACTTACCTCACAGCCAATCCTAGGTTTCATGCACCAACAAAGCACATAGCCCTCGATTATCATTTCGTGCGCATAAAGGCAGTAAGCAAAGAATTGGAGGTTCGGTTGCTCTCTACAGTGGACTAGGTAGCCGATATATTGACTAAACCATTGCCAACTAAACCATTGCCAGCCCAACAATTCACTAACCTATGGTTCAAACTCACCATATTCCAACATTCGTTGTACTTGCAGGGGGATGATAGGGATAATTCAAAAGATTATCCCATAAATCACCCAAGCCAGCAAAGCCAACGAGAAAGTCTTGCACGGCTAGCCAAGCAAGAGTAATTCACAAATGTATAGAAAATTCCCTTTTTTTAATTACGAAAATTCAACTCATAAGTTTTTATTCTTTAATTCTCTCTCTCAATTTATGTTGTAAATATCAATTACAAACATCAACATTTAAAAAAAAAAAAAAAAAAAAAACCTCCACACGAAGTGTAGGGTGAGAATTTCTCTAAAATCAAATTCTTTATTCTACATTAGAAGAGATTATAGAATAAAGGGAACATTATTTTTCTTCTTAGTTGCTAGTTATACTGCTAAGAACTACTAAAATCAATTGCCAAAATAAGCAAGGAAAGGACTGAATATTTTCTTTCCCCATAATATTTGTACAATAGTCAATAAGGCATAACTTTCAGATTCAAACCCATAACCGCCCTTGCCGTTGCACCAAACCCACCTTCGGATAGGACATTTGAACCATAATGTTTGTTTGTTTGTTTGTTTTTTTTCCTAGTTGAGGGACTATTTTTTTTTAATCATACAGAGCTCTATTTACTCGTGAAACATCCCGTGGAGTTCTTGAGGTCATCTTGTTTCAAGAGTTGGATATACAACGAGAAAAAGGAGCTGTTAATGTCAGAGCAAACAACAAAATAGTAGAGGAAGCAAAAAAAAATCGTCCGCAATGCCACCAGGTTTCCAAAACATTCCACCCCTAAAATCAGAGGACTTGAATCGTCTCCTATCGTCCAACCGTGCCAATTGTCCGATGGACTGGAATGCTTGACGTGCATGTCAATGCATCTCAGTCCATCCGATGGACATATGGACAACAGAAGAGGATTTTTATCCAAAATCAAAAAATGCTTTTCATACTGCAGCAAAATTGTCTCCAAAAATACAGAACTCAAAGCTATGGTAGCAGCAAAACCAATGCAATGACCTAATATTCAATAAGATCCAAGAGGGAAAAACACAGAAAAGAATCCAACAAGAAGACAGACTTCCCAACCAAAACCGTTTGAAAATCCACTAACTGCAGATCTACCAAACTTGAAACTTGGAACTTGGAAGGATACAAGGGGAAAGAAAATGAACATAAGCTGCCATATACCAAAGTTATCCCAAGATTGGAAAATACCAATGAAGGAAAACATTAAGCACTGAAGCCCCATTTGATACACCCAACTAAGACTATTTTAGGTCAAAACAGAACCTGGAACTTGGATCTAGCAATTCCATGGTGAAAATTCAAAACTACAATTTCTTAGAACTAACAAGTTTGTCATAGTGAAATTCTGATACGCCTGTTGATCCTGATTACACAATTCTAACAGAACATCAATAGAATTCAATCTACTTCTTTATGAAGTCATCAGGGACAACCTTTAGAAGCTTTTTCTGCTTTGACTTGGCGATCTTCTTCAATGTTTTTGGGTTAGTAATCTTCTGAAGCTTAGTGCCTGACCTCAATATGTTCTCCTGCTTCTTCTTTTCCCTCTCCTCTCTCTTCTTCCTCTTCTCCACCTTGTTCGACCTTATCTCCTCCTTCAACTCTTTCATCCGTTCCTGGTAGGCTTTCTTGATCTCCTTCTGCTTCATACGTTGTTCCACAGGAAGCCCCTTAACAGAGACCTTTGAGGCAGAAGCTCGGTGTTTCCTAGGCTCCTTCCAATTCCGGCCAGATACTCTTCCAGCAATAACACCATCATAACTAGGCTTCCCGAATACAGGTTTTTCTGGGTTATCTGAGGAGGGAAGGGCTGGCCTCTTGGGCTGCGGACATGCTTCCAGGTCGTCTACATCCATTGAAGTATCTGCATTTCGGGTTTCAGTCTCTTCTCTCTTACGCTTGTTCTTTTGTCCACCAAGACCTTCATCCAAGTACCTGAAATCCAGCGTGCACGCCATGGTTCTTCGAGGGATTCACCCTCAAACACAAAAGTGTAGGGTTCCTATCTTGACAAGAGATGCATCAACAACGAGTCAGAGTTCCAATTCAAGTACCTCATTAAAATTCAAGAAAAGAAAGACGGAGATTTACATGAAAACAGTCATAATCTAGGGGAGGAAAAATCTATTTTCGTTAATACGAAACAATATGAACTCGAATTCCAGCTAAGCAACACACAAAAATAAGTAGCAATCCAACTTCTTAACAGGAAAACCTCTAAATTCCTAGCAGAGGTTGTTTACGTCAAATTCCTCAACCAAAAACCTCAATCCCACCCTAAACCCTTGATATTTTCAATACGAAACTAGATCACAAAATATAATATTGAAAACGCCAACGACAATAAGAAATACTCATTGAACACCTAAAGTTCTCTGTAACTCAATTATAAATGTGAGAGAGGTAAGAGAGAGCAACAGAAAAAAGGATAAAAATCAAACTAACTGAAATCCAAATCCAATAAAAGCCAGAATGAAACCCTAAGAATCCAAATAAGAACTGACAAACAAGCATACCCTATTATTTCCGCCTTCACCAGCTCCACCGTATCTTCGCTGCCTTGCCGCCCCGTGGTGCGAGCTCCAAACAAAGAAGAAGAACTGAGGAAACGAAAGCACAAAAAGCAAGCGAGGGTTTATAAACCTAATCAGTCTTGTATTCCATGTTTACAAATCTACCCCTGTAAATGCACATATTGTCCAGCATGGACCGGGTTAACTTTAAATCGGACCTCATCGAGGACCGGACCGGTATAGTTAAATTCTGGTCCGAACTATTTGATGAGCCGGCCCCGTGAAGCGCTTTTCCTTGAAAAGGCTCAGAATTCCAGAGTCCAGAGTCCAGAGTCGGACACGTACATCTCTCAAAAGGAAAAGGGTTTCCTATTCACGCGTCGTCTCTCTACGCATACCTAGTGTTTGTTAAAAGGTTTGTCTATTAATTGCTTGCATCTCTCTCGATAGAATCAATATTCAACTTTGGAGTTCTCAGACAGGATCAAATTTAAGTTTCTCAGAGGTTCTAAACTGTTTTAGTCCATTTGGATTGGTTTGAGATGCAAATAAAGGAAAGTTTTTGAATTTTTATATAGAGGAGATGCTTCTCAATGGATTAAATATGAGGAGATTGAACATAGAACTGCTATTTAGGGAAACCATTATTCCCAAAAATTATATCTCCTCCATGATTTTATTTGATACCTTCTTTCTGCAAAGATATATTCTTCCTAGTTTTTATCAATGATATTTCTTCTTGCAGGTGTGTAACTATTACCCATTATGTTCCACTGTCTATATCATTTGTGGAAAAGCCTCTGTTTTCATGGATCATATACATTTGCTTACCATTTCATGACTGCATACTGTTTGGTCTGGGGAGCCACTCCTTGGAGTGCTCATAGTAAAATTGGACTTGACTAATCTAATGCAAACTTCATGGAATTGGCCACATGAAAGTTGTTTAGCCTCATAAATCTTCAAAGCCTTTCCCACTACATCAGCCCACATGGCAAATGTCTCGTGGTGGTAATCCAGGGACTGTTGAGAATAGTCCTACATTGCTTAGAGAGTAGTACCTTGGGTGGTTTATATATGTGAGTTCCTCCACTTACTAGTTCAAACTTTTGAGATGGAAACTTAACATGGTATCAGAGCTCCAGGTTCACTCCGTACGATCACCTAAAAGAGGGATCACATGCCACGTGTACTGTCACCCAAAAGAGGAGTAGCACATGATGGGGAGTGCTGGGAATAGTCCCACATTGTTTAGAGAATAGAACCTTGGGTGCCTTATATACGTGAGAGTTTCTCCACTTACTAGTTCAAACTTTTGAGATGAAAACTTAATAGTGATCATCATCATAGTCCAACATTGAAATGATCAACCATGGTAATCTAGCATGGGTGGTATGAAGCGTCAACATACCTCATCACATAACGAGCTCTGCCAAACATTACTTGTCTAGTATTGTTATTCGAATTTTCTGACTTTGTTACTTTGATACAACTCCCAAATCAGAAATCATGGTATTCTGTTAATTAGTGGAATATTTGGATAATGTTTACTAAGGAAATTAACACTTGGTTGCCCATTTCAAATTTCCAATTCTTAAACAACTTGTGCAGGAGATATGGGATTCTGCTAAAGAGTGGACTCTGCTAACTGTACAATTATTTTGTAACTTGCATGATATCCTAGACCTTGTCTACAGACCACTATGGTAGAGAAGTTTTTCTCCATGAAACAAATTGATGCCAACTGCAACAAATCCGGTGAAATCATTCTACTTTCGGGCCCTCCCAGCTGGTAATTTCCCTCTCTCTGTCATCATCATTCCTTCCGCTGAAACACACCTGAATCGAAGTAAATCCTCTTTTGTAAACCCGGTTGGCCACTGAGATTGGATGTTGATGAGGTTAAGTGTGTTGCACCACTTGAACATTAGCATTTTCCTTTCTTGTATGCAAACTGATATTCCCTTTAATCTGTTTTACATCTTTCAAACAAATCTATAGCGGGAAGACATCTCTCCTTTTCCAGTATGCTTTTAACTGTGCTTTGGAGAGCAGCCATGGTGATCGTTGTGTTGTGTTCATCTGCAACCAGCGCAGGTTAGAGAGTAAACCCCCTTATTTGTCCCAGGTAGTCTCTCTCTCTCTCTCTCTCTCTCTCTCTCTCTCTCTCTCTCTCACCCACCCCCTCCCTCTATTAAATATTCATTTAAAATTTTCGTTATCCGCTAATTTTCCCTCCTGTTTATTGTTTTATGATTAATTATGTTTACTTACCTCTCTTTCTATATAAAATTTCAGGGCATTGATCCCTCTTCTAAAGTCTTTCAGCGTATACAAATGAAGTAAGGGTTGAGAAACCTTCTTTATATAAATTCTGATACATTGATATTGTTGTCATTATTAGCCTTATAATATGTTTTTGAGGTATGTGGACAATGATGAGGGGATCAAGAAGTACTTTGCTGCATTTCACCTGCACAAAACCTTTCCTCTAGCTATTTTGGTTGATGATTTTGGAGACTTATTTGATGAGAGGTAATTTTAAGCATTATGTAAAACCTCATTTTTCTTTTTCCCCAGTCGAGCACTGGATGATTCCATTCCTTTTTTTTTCCTTGACAAAAGGAGCTGTAAGGAGAGACTAAATAATCCAAGGGGAAGAGACCTGTTGATGGTTCGAACTCTAGCCCTGTGTTATGATGCTGTAATGCATGCAAAGTTAAGTGTTTACTAGAGTTGGGTTTGTAGTTTTTGCTAGTTTTAAATGTCATCTGTAGTCTATATCTCTTGTCATTGAACAGTGAAAGATTGCCGTCTGGAAATGCTTGCAACCTTTTGTTCTCTGATACTCACCATGGGGACACTCCGAGGTCATTATTTATCTACAAAAGATGGATATCATCCATTTATACAATTAAAGGTAAATTGATGTGGCGCTAAATGTACCACAAGTGATTTTCTTTATCCTTAATACTATGAAAAAGTTGGATTCTAAATGATAATCGATTTGATAAAATTCCTTGTTTTTAAGGTGATCGTCCCGGATTGTTTCTTCTGAAAAGTAGTAGCTCTTTTGGTGGGTGCACAAAAAGACCAAGATCAGCAAGGTACTCTATAGCTTTTCAGTATCTGATGTTGGAAGAGATGGAAGAGACTGCCGACGAAAGCGAACAGTGACATTAAATGCAACTATAAACAATAGTTGTATAATTTCTCCTTTATTCATGTAGTAGTCACTAGTCTCTGTTTCCATTTGAGCAAAGATTATAGGTGGTGGTGAACTCATGCGTTTCATTACTACTAGTGAGTTGCTCTGAATTTCTAACATCATCAAAACTAGAACATATGTTTATGAAAATGTCAATCTTCTTGCTAGTTTGCTGCTCTTTTATCAATGAGTTCAATTCTTCCTAGTCACAGATCTCTGGAGGAGATGAACTCCTTCTGAATATTATGAAATGAGCATTCCAACCATGACAATTGTAATTCCAAATGTGCTTCTTCAACCAGAGGAAAAGGATCTAAATTATCCTGCAAAGATTTAATCAGTACTTGCATTAATAACATAAGATCAAACATCTGTCTAAAAAGAAATTCAAACAATGGAAAGTCAAATTTTCATTACTGAACTAACAATCTCTGCACCACCAAGATCTTGCGAAAGCTTAATGATTTCATCATGGCTATGGAAGGACTGATTCACAGAGAACCTAACCTTTTCGAAGGTATCAAGATAGCTTGCACTACGCCGAAGGTAATTCATGCTGGTAAGTGGGAGATCACCGCGCTCGAATGGTTATTACCAAGTGATTGCAGGCCTACTAATCAATAGAGACTGGTAGTACCATTTTTCAAATTCTTAAAACGCGCAGGACAAAGGCCAGCTGTGCAATCACGGTTGGCACCTCTCCGAAGATAGGAGATGATTTCTATAACATAAGGATTTTGAAATGAAAAACACCGTGAGAGATTCAAAATTGTGAAAACCAACATCCATTCTCATCGTCGTGGATGATGGCTTCATCTTGTGGGTTTCCTTCATGTTCTTCACCGTCTTCACCTTTCAGGCCATGGTTTCAGAAGCCATTAAGTGGGTTTAGATCAAAGAAAGAGACTTTGCAGCCGACTCTTTTGAAGAGGAAGAGACCGGTTAAGATTGATATTCCGATTTCTGCTTTGAATTTCGCCACCTCGACAAATCTTGTGTCGGCGGAGGTGCTGAAGGAGGTGGAGTTTGAGAGGGATGGAGTCCGTTTACTGTTAAGAAAGGAAGAAGGTACAGTCTTTGATTTCCAAGGAGATCCCAAACATGTATTTTGATGGTTCTTTTCAGTTTTTTCTTTTCCCTCAACTTCACCATTATTTTCAATTTTTTGGAAAAAAAAATAGAGAATATATTGCAATGACTCTGGGGGTTTGGAATTAGCTAAGAAATTTCGAATCCATGACTGTGATTTGTCACTGTTAAGTTGATAAGAAGGAGCAAGGAGAACGGTTCAAACCGTGGGAAAGCTCTTACACTATCTAATTCAGGAAATCTTTCATATTCCCATAAACTTACCTTTTCTCTTCTAAAATTAATTTGAAATTTCTAGCTGTTATGACCTTCCAATTTTAAGACTATCAAACACCTTCCTTGGTTTTAAAATTCTAGCCGTTGTTCCTACCAATTTAAGACTATATGCAGTGAGACTAATGGCGTTCTTTATATCTGAAAAAATAAGAAAAAAAAATCTATTACAAAATCTCAATTAGGATTTGGCTTAAAAGAGTGAATCCATCTCTGGATTTTCTAAGGTCTTAATAGATTCTACATAATCAAAGAATGTCTCATTCCACACGTTGTGCAGCTTGCAAATCTCTGAGAAGAAGATGCCCTCAAGATTGTGTTCTTGCTCCTTATTTCCCTTCAAATGATCCTCAAAGATTTGCTTCTGTTCATAAAATCTTTGGTGCCAGCAATACTACAAAGATTTTACAGGTAAATCTTACTTAATTTTTTTTCTTCTTCTTTTGATTTCAAGAACATAATTAAAACAAGATAGATAGTTAGTAGTAAAAGATTTTCAATCTCATTATTAATCATGGGTTATAATTCTCTTCTTTTAGTTAAGAGAGAGATGCCATTAATGAGTTTATACTGTTTTTGAAAGATTTCCTGTATCAGATTATAGAAATAAAATGATACTAATTTAAATTCGGCAGAGGGATTGCTGTAGGCAACATGGCCCTTGTATCGGAAAAAAATTATCTCATGTTGTCCAGTTTGTCACGGCTGGAGTTCACCGGACGCATATACCGATGTATTGGTATGTGCACCGGATAAACTCCAGCCGAAATTCTAAGACAGGAGATGATATGAGTCCCCGGTACAGGGACAATGAAAGTGGACACATAAGCATCTAATAGGGGGTTTATTTATTTCACGGAGGGCAGAACAATCATTTCACTGTTCTTGTGTCTAGACTCTAGACGTGGATTCCACACAACTTGACAACCTTCTTTTTACTTTTAAAATTTTCACGTGCACCGAAATGAAACCTACTCATTCCAAACGGGTTCACAAAACCACCATTAGGTTTTAATATATTATAAAATATCCTTTTGAGTAGGATTCCATTGGATCTGCATCCTCTCCTCCTGGGAGGACAGCGGCAACCCAGTCTAGATGGCCGACATATGGCTCTTGGTGAATCCGAGACCCACGTTCGAACCGACACCCAGCCGACAAGTCAAGCCGACAGGGGGTGTCGGCTCGAACGTGGGTCTCGGATCACCCGAGAACCACGAGTCGGCCATCCAGACTGGGTTGCCGCGTCTTTCCAGAACCACTGGGAGGAGATGATGTAAATCCGATTCCATATGGGTGCACGTAAAACCCGACAACTAGATTTTTCCTACTACCCGGTTTGCCGGAAAATTTTATCCGTTTTATTAATTTGTTCACTGTGATACTATTATTTAACTTAATTTTAATTAATCCTTATTTGTTCTGGCAGCAACTTCCAGTTCATCAACGTGCAGAGGCAGCAGATTGCATGTCATTTGAAGCAACTTCAAGGATTCAAGATCCAGTTTATGGTTGTGTAGGGATTATCTCACAGTTACAGCATCAAATACTTGCAACTCAACGTGAACTTGCAATGACACAAGCTCAACTTGCCTTTCATCATGCACAACAAGAAAACCAACAACAGAGACGAATCATGACTCAACCTCAAGTTCAGTATGATGGACCATCTTGGTTTGATCCGAACCAGCAAGAACCATTTTATTCGGATCAGCCCTTACTAGACTTCCATCATCAACCACCAGGCTTTCTCTAGTTTTGATCACCAGGCAATAATTGATATTTATTGCAATAAAAATGAATTAAAATGTTGTCAAACTGTGAAAATGCTAAAATTTTCTATTGAAGGGAATAAAGAAATGGAGTTAATGATATTTTCCATGCCTGATTTGATTGAGGTTTCTGCTTGGTTATTGTCAGAAGTTGAATCTTGTTAAATGATCCAACCATTTGAAAATATTGATTAATCCCATAATTCCAAACCATGGTTTGAGGACTCGGCTGGATGGGCCAAATCGGGTGAGGCGATTCCGGTATCCCCACATGGGTGTGGTCGATTCCCGCATGTGTAATCGCTACTAATATTTAAAATTTTGATTCAGGCTGATTCGGTACCGAATTAAATACTAAATTCAAACAAACTTTTACTTGGTTAGCTGTTAAGTCGTGTTCTGCATTATATCAATGAACTTTGAAGTTATGTTTGGATGGTTTGGTCAAAAGTTCGGTGCTACATGCTAATGGTAGAGAAGAAAGGAACTTGCCTAGAGGTATAAAAAAATAAAAAAAAAAAAAAAAAAAAAGAAAAAAAAGGAGAAAATTTCTTGTTTATTTACAATTATTAACTTGATTAGGAATGCAAAAAGAGAGAGAGAGAGAGAGAGAGAGAGAGAGATGGGGCAATGCCAAAAAAAAAAAAAAAACCCCTTTTGATGGAAAAATCGACCATTAAACCTACATCATCAAGTAACCTGTAGGGACAATAGAATGCACAAATTAATCTTATGTATTAATAGCGCTGGTGTCGCATGGTACTTCCTCTTAGATTTAGGACATATTTTTTAACCTAAACTTTAATGAACTAAGCATAACCTGGAGACAATTGCTAGCTCAGTTGATTGGTATCTTGCCAATAGAGTGGAATCACCCGTAAGGTTAATCCTGGGCAGTTGGGTTTGGGGGAAAAATAATATTACTTTTTTTTTTATCATAGAAAATAAAAAACATAGAATAAAAATTACATTACCTGGCAAATGCGTGTCAAGTGTTTCTAAAATGGCCACTAAAAGGCATACATTTTTTATGATTGATACATCCAAAAATTACCCTACCTTGTTGGCATGATATTTGTTCATAATAACAACTCATTACTCTAAAGTGTTCACGATAAATAACTATTCTGCATTTTCTTTGAACTCGTGTATGAATAATTATGGAAATGAAATTTGAAATACTAAACCAAAGCATTAGAAGAAACCAATCAAAAGTATTATACTTTTTTAAGATAATTTATTTTTAATTTTTTTACCAAAAAAAAAATCATGCTTTGCTTTTAATCATTTTATAATCATAATTTTAGTTTAATATTCTTACATTTGTTATATCCAATACACTTACACTATATTGAATTGTTAGAAAAAAAAATCTTTAATTGATAAGAGCTAATTTAATTTTTCTATAAATCTTTAGGGCTTATAATTGCACAGGAATCTAACCATTATGAATCAAACACAGTCTAATTACTAGTAGGGTAATGTTGATTAACATCTTTATTAAGGTAACTCCTAGGGAGAGGTTGATCATTCAACAATGATTATGAGAAGCTACATATTATTTTCAATGTGCAGAATCTGAGGGGGATCTTCTTCCTGTCTCCCTATCTCTCTCTCTCTCTTTCTCCTCCATGTTTCATGGTTGATCAATTTTTTTTAATCAAAACCCTAAATACTTTTTTCAGGATTTTTTGTTATAAGTGAAAGTTACTGCTATCTATCTTTCACTGTGAAGGCATGTAGAAGAGTGGAAGACTGCTTTCTTGATACAAGACGAATTTGCCACTACAGTTAGTAATCTCTCTCTCTGACTTCAAAATGGAACGACTTTTTTTCTTTAATAAAAACCCTAAATTGATTTCTCTAACATATAATTTGGATTCAAAATTGGTTTTTGTGAGAAAAACTAGAATTTTAATAGTCTAGTAAAATCATCCATGATAGTTACTCGTATCCTGAACTGTTTTTGGGACGTCCCATTTTAGTATTTGGTTATAATAATGGAAAATTTTCTCCTTATCTCCTGAAGAAAATTTTAAAATAATTACTCTCAATTTGAAATAAAATATCAACCAACTCTTTTACTTTTGAAAATATTCTCTCATTCTATTTAATGATGAGATTCATCATCATCAATATATTTAAGGCAATAATACCCATAAAATTATAGAAGATCTTTTTCAAAAAACTATAATCTAATTTAAGAAATAAAAAAAAAAAAGGAAAAAAAGAGTTTCTTACTAGAATTGTCGCTCAAACTTTGAAGAATTGAAACACAGGAGGCTGAACAAGAGAGCAAACACAGGAGGCTGAACAAGAGAGCAATTGAAGAAAAAATAGAGCAGAACCTCAAAGCAAGACTACTCTAAAGCTCAAAAGTTCAGTGAAACTTTATTCAACTCCTGCAAAACATTGAAATCAGTAGAAATGAGAATCAGAACAAGTCAAGAACCGCATCCAAATGCAACGAACTCAAAATCAAAACATTAATGAGAACACTAGGCAAGAATGCCCTGATTGAACACAATTTTAATGAAAATTCTTTAAAATGATTAATACGGAATAGAGGGAAAGAGAAGCAGATCAGGACAAACCTATTCCTAAACTCTGATTTCCCGCCCAAAACTCCAATAGAAAACCGAAGGAAATGAAGAGAAGAAGAGGGTAAAGAAAAGCCAAAACCTTATTCCTAAACCCTAACGTCCATGGGTGCTGAAGCTCAAGCGAAATACATGGAGCAAGTGATAAAAGAACAGAGAAACGGTTGAAGAAGATGACTGAGTATGTTTGAAAAATGAATAGGAGATGAGAGAAGCAGGAGAATAGAGCTCATGACGTCTGTTTTTTTTTTGGAGAGGTTGATCTTTTACCAACGAGGAGTCCTCCTCGAGGGTTCACCGCATCCTTTATTATTACTTCTTTCTTCTCCTTCCTTTTTCTTATATAAAATTTCACCAATCTCGACTTTCACCGATTTGCAGTAACGAAAATGAAGCAGAAGTAAGAACAGATGATATCAAACATAAAAAAAATGGTGAATCTAGAGAGAGGAAAACATCGAATTATGGTTTACTCTAACAAATCCTTTTTTCTTTTTTTATATTCTTAAATTAGAATATATATTTTTGAAAAAAGATCTTTTATAATTTTGCAATATTATTATTCTAAATATATTGATGATGATGAATCTCATTACTAAATAGATTGGGATGAAATATTTTCAAAAGTTGGGGGAGGTGGTTGATATTGTGTGCCAAATTAAGAATGGTTGCCTTAAAAGTATTCTTCAGGGAAAGTGATAGAAATTTCCCCAATAATAAATTATTGATGAGAGGAATTAATGTTGCTCTCCCAAGTCTTGTGACCAGCTAATAATAGTTGTTTGCTTGGGCCTCACCACCATATAAACAAGAGAAATTGAGTGATCCAAAATGATGGTCTGTTCTGATATGCTTATTAGAACAAGACCACGAAAACTAATTTTTCCAAGTTAGATGTCAAACATTTTTCTACGTAATTACTTTCAAATGTGGTGTTACATGAGCTAACTAAATTCACATTTGTTTTAAAAGTATGAATGTTCTAAGCTAAATTATTTGCAAATACTTCATTATTATAAAAAAAATAAAAGACATGTAATCTCGAGAATGTTTTTCATAAGCTTTTGAAAAATTACATTATTTTTCTATTTATATATTGCATGCTAATGACATAATCATCTTGGATACTGTCAAATCATGGGTCTTCAAAGACTTACACATGAAATCACTGTATGGAACCAGAAAAGATGAGATGCTCCAATATTCAATTCAAGAGAAAATTCAAGATTTGCACCCAATTAGCAGATTTCAATGGCTATCCAATATCTTAGTATCAAGTTATGAGTTTAATTCGATTATAAATATCAGCAAGAGAGAAATATACAGCAAAATTTATGCTAAGACTTGAAACAGATAGAATCTTGCAATTTTAGGTTGAAAGATAGAATGTTAAACATCAATTGATTCGATATTCTTGAACAAAGTCACTGAAATGCAAATCAGGATTGGAACATTGGGTATCTTTTCTCTAAAAAAAACTGGGAAAATATATATATAAGAGGAAGGACACACATGTTAACTAATATATAAACTCAGACAAAGAATTAGCAGCTTTCCAGTACCCAAGATCAGGAGCTAAGCATGGGAGATATAGCACAAATTCAGCACAAGGAGGATTAGAAAATTGTTCAATTTCAGAAAATAGTGAACAAGACATAAGCCATAATGAAAAATAATATACAGAACAGATTATATAGTCGGTTTGGTTCTCTTTTGGTCTTGTATCAAAAGTTTAAAATCAAACCAATTGATTTTTGTTGGATTGCCTTAATGGATTTTTTTTTGGCTTGCAAATATGAATAGAGTCGAACCTAGATTAACCTTAATCCTAAGTAGAAGCAGGAACTGAATTTGGACTTTGTAATGCAACCTCAGTTAAACTTAAAAACTTGCTGGTCAAAATCATTCAACTTGAACCTGGAATAGTTACTTCTCCATTCATTTCAAGGGAATGTGGGGTAGACAGGATTCTATCAATGTTGCTCTATACTTGGATAATGAATATACAGAAGAACTTTGCAATTTGGTTAATAACCAAATCCTTGGAAACTTGGGGAAATAAATAAATATCCCTTTTTTTTTTTTTCCCCATCTATTCAATTTCATTTCCATGATCTCTGGCCTCTGATTTTCATTTCTGGTCATGGGTTACCACTTCATGAGGCTCCCCTGCGTTAGAGCTGTAAAACTGAGACCCAACTCCCTAGAGATGAACTTTAGCAGAGGCTGAGGTGAATTTTTACAGCTTAGGATTGTGGTATTAGTTGTGAATATGGATCGTGACATTGATTGAGCATTGTATGGTTAAGGGTTCAATTATACTCCGGATTAATGTGGTGTTGGAGGGTGGGTGTTGGGAGTGGGGAGTCCTCTCTCGACCAAGAATCAAGATAATTCCTAATCTTTTGTACCTCAAATGATTCAAATTCCTCTTCAACCTTGAATGAACTAGTTTTAGAGTTTTGAATTAATTGTTGAGAAACATATAGACAATGACTTTGTCTGCAATCCTATCATTTAATATGAAGTGGACATCTTTTAACAACATTATAAATGATATATGACCTGCTTTGTCTGGCATCCATTTTAGTAGGGTTTAGATCTGGAAATGATCACTTTCGAGGTCAAATCTGGATCTTGATTATAGATGGAGCAATTGAAGTCACGTAAATGGATGGTTATGATCAAGTACTCAGATTGATCTTTATTAAGTACCCATTGGCCCCATTGTGCTAGTTAGCCAACCTTTGCAGTTATTGGCCACCAAGAGACATAATTTACGTTCATCAATAGGTATAATTGGGCATCAGGAAATGATTTTTTGTCATCTTTTCACGTAGTGCCCAAATACTTTGAGAAACATCACCTAGCACCCAAATTATTTAAAAACATCACCTACCACTCAAACTTCTCAAACGTTACCCCATTAACTAAAGAAAGCGAGTTGAAATTTTGTTTAGACATTTATACCCTTCTCATTTTAAACTGAGAAACTTTTACCACCCACTGGTTCCTTCTCCGGCAACATCCTACCATGGTACCACTCATTGATTCTTTCTCCGGCAACATCGAATCTCTTGCAAGTGGTTAGTTTTTTTTTTAGGGGAGAACAACTGTTGTGCACCACTGATGTTTTTCGACAATCGAGGTCAAGCTCTTCATTCTCAGACTTTAGATCTGAAACGTTGCCTGAAGAGCTCCTTGAAATTACTTCTGAAATTATAGTTGTTTGTGATTCTGAAATTACTTTAATGTCAACTCCAAAGTCCCAAAAAAAAGTGTTAAAGTAGTCATTTGCGAAACAGAGATCATTCACATGGAGTTGGAACAAATAAAATTTATACAAAATGTGATGAAGTGATGATAATGACGATGATCGGTTATTGAATAGCAAGCAACACCATACATATCTTCGATTACTGAGTTTCATGGTTGATGATGACGAACCACCGATCAATTGAAAGAAATTAAGGAAAATCCCTTGCAGAAACTCTAGAATCCATCTCCCTTTGATTCCACCGTGAATCTTCGGCTCCGACTAGCCACAACTTTTTGAAGATCACCCATTAAAAACGAATCTTGAGAGTGAGAGTACTAGCCCAAGTTCTAAAGAAAACAAGGCCCCAACGGAGGAACTTATTCTAGAACTTCATGAATGGGACTGCAAAAGAGAGTCAATACCTCTTTTGGGTGATCAGAAAGATGAGCTCAAGGTGGGATTTTCAATTGAAGAAGATCATCCATTCATCAATTCAGAAATCCAGTCTAACAACATCTTGCAAGGATGTTTGTCTTAGGTACAAAACCTAAACCATTCAAGTGGGAAAGACACCTTGTCTGCGAGTTACTACATATGGGTTGAAATCAGTGAGTTGCTTCTATAAGAATATTATTGTGGGCTAAATTAATTATAGAGTTAGTTGGTTACTTGAGAGTTTAGTTATAGGTAGACCAGTTTAAGTATGATTGGAGATGGACCAACCTAGTCCACTGTGGGACTGGTCCAGGGATGGGGTGGTATTATATACCAACGGTTAGGGTCTCTGCAGCCACGATTATTCTTCTCATGTTCCCATACTCAGAGAGAGTTCAAGGGATCCTCGGAAGGCTATGGAAGACTCAAACCCAAGTGTAGAATGGCGTGGAATGGCAAAAAGCAATCTTCAACGTATAGGTATTTGATTTACATTGATTACTATGTTTTCCATTGTGTTCTTGGTATTGTGTAGTTTTCAAGGTTGATAGAAACCCTAATGGGTTTACTGGGAAACCCTAAAGAGACTTTAAAATTCTAACAATTGGTATCAGAGTTTCCCACACAGACTTAGGATAGATGAAAAATCAATGTAGAGAATGTATGTTTGAATGGATTGGAAAAGAGAGAGATTTTTCTCCAAAATTTTTTTGTATGAACCTGTTAATGATTGGGACTTTCGAAATTTTTTTTTGACCAGTAAAATATGAAATAAACTACATAAGATTGCATGTCTTGGAGAGATGGAGCCGGTGACATAAAATAGGTCGCCGAAAGTAGCCAGATGCGCTCGCATGCGCCACCTGAAAAAACCCGTGAGATCCACATGTAGGCGATTATTCTTAAAAAAAAGAAAAAGAAAAAGAGGGCTGACGTCACCAGTTTTGGGTAACTTGGAAACCCTAGCGGGTTTGATCGAGTCGACCCAAGACCAGGGAGTCACACGTGTGGTCAACATGTGTGACCCGGACGCCCAGTCAAAGACCCGAAACCCATTTCCCGTGGCCTAGGTTTCTAACCCTGACCCATTAACCTTGTAATTTGACCAGATAACTCGACCCACTGACCAAGGAAAATACCCGAAAACCCAGATTAGTGAACCAGTTGGACCGGTGGTCAACCATCGGTCGGTTTACGGTTTAGACTCGCGGTTTAGTTCGACCAAACCGTTTGGTTTGGTCTAGACCAAAATATTTAAAAAAAAAGGCTTTATAGTGGGTTCGGTCCACCTATAATCGAACCAGGCCAAATCGAACCGAACTAAGATAAGCCGGTCAGAATCGGTTCAGGATGCAAGAATGCATGTACCGACTTTGATCGGCGATTTTGGGTGCTAGGAGCGTCGTCGAATTTTGACACGATTTTTTGCACTGTGTTTGAATTTTTGTGCTCTATAGTTTGGTACATAGTTTAGCACAGTTTTGTGATTTGAAAAATATAGTTTTGACTAAAATGTGCCCCAAATTAGTCTGATTTGTAATTTTTCTGCTTGTTTGTTAGTTATTTTTATAACAGATGTTTGTAGAATGTTATATGTGCACGAGGTTTTATTTGTTGACCCACATGGTACTGCAAAGTAGGGTTTGAGGATATCATTGTGGAATTAGGTCGATCCCACCAAAGTGGTATACTTAGTTTCATCATGGTGTCTTTAAATTCAAAGTTGAATGTATATGTAAATGCTTATGTAAAGGCGATGTACACCCAAAGGTGACATTGTCAAGTGTTGTTCAAATGAGGGTTTGAGGGTATCATGTGAAGATTGAGTAGATTCCACCAAAATAGTATACTCAGTTCCAATAGGGTGTTCTCAAACCCCATTAAGTTGTGCATTTACATATACAATAGAATGATACATTATACACTGTTCTCCCAAGTGTGAAAAACAGCTAAGAAAAACAATGTTAGCCCAAATGTGGCATTGTCAAAGACTAAAGGTATATTCATGCACATGATTTGAAAGGTTTTGGCTTTAGGAGTCTCACTAGCTCAAAGGTAATGGGATTTCGATAGTCATTATTCTTTCACAGTTACTGCACAGAAAATGAGAAGACCACTACATGTTTATCCTAAAGGAGAATGTGTAGCTGGTTAACTCTTGATGGTATATATACTTGCATGAATGGTTAATATGTTTTTATATGAGTTATGTATAATTCATTTATTGCTTGATATTTCTGTTTGAACTCATATGATGATGATGGTGTGTATCTCCCAAGATGTCTTTCCCTGTGACTATGCCAAGTGGTATAGTAGTTTCTATTTCTACTCTATCTGGAATGAGTTTTAAAAGGTGGTATGAATAGTTAAAAACGAGTCTAGGCATGGTAGACTTAGTTAGATATAGCGCTTAAAAAGGATAAACATGCTGTCATTACTAATTCCAGTACCCCTGATGAGAAGTATAAAATGGAAAAGTGGATGACAGCAAATAAAAAGTCTATGCTACTCATGAGGCAGACTATTCCTGAAACTATGCGTGATGGTGTTCAAGCAAAGGAAACAACTAAAGAATATTTGAAAGAGATCAAAGAGAAGTTTGAGCTTTCTGATAGAGGACAGAGAAACACCTTGACGAACAAGCTTACCAATGCAAAATATAATGGTAATGGAAGTATCAGAGATCATTTCATTGAGCTTTCTGTTACTACTGAAAAGATCAAAGCCATGGGAATTAACGTTAACAATGAGTTCGTGATTCAGTGTGCGTTATCTTCTTTACCTGAAGAATATTGTTAGATTCAAGTAGCCTATAATACTCAAGAAGAAGAATGGGATATGAATAAGTTAATTTCTGTTTGCACTAAAGAAGAACATAAACTAAAGAAAAGATTGAAAGTGTCAATATCACAGGTCATCATTCTAGAGAACATAAGGGTAAAGAAAAAGTTGGGGTAGGATCCCATAGAAAGGATAGACACTCCTTCAGGAAAAGAAAACCTTATGATAGGGATATGAGTGATGTTGAATATTTTTGGTGACATAAGAAGGGACACATGAAGAGAGAATACAAGGCAAGAGAAGCTTGGTTGGAGAAGAAGAAGAAGGGAACTGAGACATTAGAGAAAGAAGATGCCAAGTGATGATGTCGTTTGATACAGTTGAATCTATAGGTTTAGTTAGTTTTCTTTATTATTATCAGTTGTCTTTAAGTTGTTTTAGCCATTTGTTTAATGTTTTATATTTCAGTTAATTATTTATTTGAAAGATTTCATTTAGACACTTTTGAGAAGACTAAATTCCATATTAAATTTAAATGATAAGTATCTTTATTAATTTGATTATTCTCTTGGATTTTGAAATAATTGTGGGAATCTTTAGATTCTTTTAGTCAGTGGGAGTTCTTCTGATCTGCTTGACTAGTAGGAGATTAGGTATTTATTTATTTATCCATGTTTGATTGAATTGCATATGGTGTAGTGATTGGTTTATTGATGAGCATGATTATTTTTATTTGAACATTTATTTTATTGCTTATATGCATTCATTCACAAGACATGTCAAACTTGAAAGACTGAATTTAGCCAAAGAATGCGGTAAGCCAAAGTTTGATGTTAGTCCAAGCTGGTGGCGTTTTGCCTACAAGTTGGATAATGTCAAAGTGCGTTGACTTATAAGGATTTTAAGGTAACGGGATCACAGTTAATCGATTATTGGACTCATTTTTCATCTCAAAGCGATTTATGTCATTAAGTGGACCTTTATATGTGGCTGATGGAAGGGGGTACAATATTTGTGTTGGAATACTTTCCGTTGTTGTTCGACATTGGTAAGCTTGGTGACTGAATCAAAGTAGTCGGATTTGTGTAATTAGATTCCATGTCATATTGAATCAATGGTGACTTTATAATTAATGCAGCCCAAGTGGGAGAATTTAAGAATATTAGTGTGGGCTAAATTAATTATAAGGTTAGTTGATTCAGTGGGAGTCTAGTTACAGGTAGACCAGTTTAAGTATGATTAGAGATTGACCAATCTGGTCCACTGTGGGACTGATCCAGGGATGGGGTGGTATTATATACCAACGGTTAGGGTCCCCGCAGTCATGATTATTCTTCTCCTGTTCCCATATGTAGAGAGAGTTCAAGGGATCCCTGGAAGGTTGTGGAAGACTCAACTCAAGTGTAGAACGGTGTGGAACGACGGAAAGCAATCTTCAACGTACAGGTTTGTGATTTACATTGATTACTATGTTTCCCATTGTGTTCTTGGTATTGTGTGATTTTCAGGGTTGATATAATGGGTTCACTGGAAAACCCTAAAGAGACCTTAAAATTCTAACAGTTTCATATTGAGTCTGGCTTTTTTTTATATATGAGCAAAGAGTTTTCTGGTCATCAATGGCTTTTAGATGGTTTTTTGATGGCGCAGAAATTCCTGTATATGGAATAACCATAAAAAAATGTATTTCCTCCTGTCAAAAAAATAAAAATAAATAAAGCTAAGGGAACTGGCATATGATAAAAGAAGAAGAATCAAAATGAATCACAAAAGGCTTTTAGCCCATCTTTCCTACATAGCATATAAATGAAACAATTGATCAATCTTGAAGAACAAGAAGCATTGTAAAAAACGATCAATTGAAAGAAATTAGGGGAAATCCCTTGCAGAAACTCTAGAATCCATCTCCCTCCAATTCCGGCCTCCGATTCCACCGTGAATCTCCGGCTCTGAGTAGCCACAACTTTCTGAAGATCACCCATCCTAACTGTAGAGCATGTAAAAACAAATCTGTGGCATCTTCCCGATCTCCTTGCATTTGTAAGTGATCATATCGACTTCCTAGAGCCCTAATCCCTGCAATTCCTCTGGTTCGTTCGCCCACAAGAAGCACTCAGGATCATAGCCTTTAAAGTGAGGACAACTTCTTGTGTAACTTCTCTGATGGAGAGAAGTTGAAGAAGAGGACTATGAATTTGAACAACAAAGTGCTGATGAGAAGCGGGAGAGACACGCGAAGGCGCATTTGGAGAAGCTTCGAGAGATTGTCGATTTACATAGAGGAAGAAGATGATTTGGGGATAGGGTTCAAAATTACTCAAGGGTAAACTTGATTTTTTCCTTTCAAATGAGGGTATTATTGTCAATACAAAAATAGTTTTGACTTGACATCAGCATCTAATGATTCCGTCTTAACGGTTTGGGTCTTTTTGATAAACGTTTGAGAATTTTGGGTGTTAGGTGATGTTTTTAAAAAACTTGGGTGGTAGGTAATGTTTCTCAAAGTATTTGGGTATGACTTGAAAACTTCCCCTTTTTTTTTACGTATAAAATATTACATGTAAAATTTTACATCAAAACATATGGAGCATTAGTGGCAAGAAACATGCAGACATCTATTGTTGCTTTAAGTGCATCTAGTTCTGAATAGGAGAGCACAACATGAAATTTTGTTTGAAATAGAATTCTGGGGATTCAGATTTTGCAAAGATTTGAGATGTGATGTATAAACAAAACCTAGTGGATCTCCCATCTTGGATTTTTATTCTGTTATGTTTTGCTTGATATTCTCTTAGCAATGAGATTATGGAGTGATTAACTTAGCCATAGATTCTATTGTTATATTGCATCCTAGGCCCTAGCATGTGCTAAAAAGAGTTAAAAGAGAAGTTTAGCTGGGCATTAAAAGTTAAAAATAAGTGTTTCATTCATATAAAAACTAACTATAGTTCTTACTACAGGTCAACCATCCAAGTTATTACTACTTTGATTACTCTCTTTAGTTCATGAATCTCAATCAAACATTTTGGTAAACCAATGGCATTGTCTTCTATTGTCTCAAGTTGTTTGCACTAGCTTAGGAGGAAAGCCAAAAGCCTAGTCCTTTCCTCAAGTGTTTTTTTTTTTTTTTTACATGGCGAAGTCAATTTTGATCCTTGGTTCCTGAAACAATAGAACTCGGGATCATATGTATTTCATAAGTCTGAACAAACATTGGTGATTGTTTTCCCCCTATTTGTTGGAGGTCACCGATCTGATGCTCGCAAAAGAAAGAGAGAGAGGGAGACAAAGAGTGAAGATAGAGATGGGGCAATGCAAAAAAAAAAAAAAAAAAAAAAAAACCTTGGATGAAAAGCGGACTATTAAACCCGCATCATCAAATAACCTTCACGGACAATAGAGTGCACAAATTTATCTTATTAGCTAGTGTCTCGATGTACATTCTCTAAGATTTAGGACATATTTTTTAATCTAAACTCTAATCAACTAAGCATAACCGAAAGACAATTGCTAGCTCAGTTTGTTGCTGTCTTGCCAATAGAGTGGAATTACTCATAAGATTTTTTTTTGGCTCTTTTGTCTTCACCTTGTGCATGTCCTACATCATGTGGGGGGGGGGGGGTTGGTTGGGCTACGGATGGCAAAGGGTAGGGATTTGTCATCACAACAATATCACAATTGTTATAGAATTTGAGGGAAAAAATAATATTACTTTTTTTTTGTCATAGAAAATAAAAAACATAGAATAAAAGTTACATTACCAGCTTGATAAATGCATGTTAAGCGTTTCTAAAAGGCATACATTTTTCGTGATTGATACATCCAAAAAGCACCCTACCTTGTTGGCATGATATTTTGTTATATAATAACATTTCATTACTCCAAAATGTTCATGATAAATACTCGTTCAGTATTTTTTTTATACTTTCTATTAATAATTATGATAATGAAATTTGAAACGACTAGACTAAGGCATTGGAGAAAGCCAATCAAAGGTATTAAGTATACATTTACATATTCTTTTAAGATTATTTTTTCAAATAATCAATTGCTTTGCTTTTAATCATTTTATAATCATAATTTTAGTTTAATATTTTTACATTTGTTATATCCAATACATTTAGACTATATTAAATTGTTATGAACAAAAAATTTTGGAAAAATTATATCTACTATCTCTGTTGTTTGGATTAATATCACCTACCACCCAGTAGTTTTTGAAAATTACATTCGTTCCCATTTAACAGATAATAAAAAATCCAAAAAATTTAAAGAAAATTAAACCCTTATAGTTTTAAGTAGAAAAAAAAAATCAAAATTACTATTCTAACCTTCTTTAGCAAAAAAAAAACCTAATTTCATGATCGCTAAAAATTTTGCTATTGATGATGAGATACTATGGAAACTGTGCCAGGTGACTTGGGAGGAGGTAAAGAGAGAAAAATGAAAGTGAAAACCAACCTTAAAATACCAATGAGCATGGACGAAATACCAATAAACATTACACTCCGTACACAAAAAAGTGAAGAAACCATGTTTTATGGTTAACCGGGAGACACTGGATCTGGAAAAAAAAAACACGTGGAGACCAAGAAGAAAATCTAATCATTATGTTACTGATGGTAAAAAATTGTCTTGACTTGATGCAAGTGATGCCTATCCTACCATGATTCAATTTAGGGTATACTATTAAATTCTCATCGTTTACATACATCTGTATAAGTTAGACAATCTCAACCAAGTGATTAAGGCTAAAACTGAATGAAAATTAATAATAAATACTAATTTAACGGTTGTATTTCGTTTCGAGTTTCAACTTTGAAAGTGTGGGACATCGCTGGTGAAGTCAATGTAAATATTTTCTTCTAAATTACTCTTTTAATATAAGAAACCCAATGACATTAGGAAAAGGTAAAATTCATCCTGAAGTATATTCATAATTCAACCATCCTCCATTTTAGTTCATAATGTCAATCATCTCTTAATCATCTCTTCAAATTTGTCAAATAGATAATTATTCAGTTGGCTATGATGCATGGAGCAGAATGTAAAACAGTTAAGAAATGGAATGATTTGATTGATATTAAAGGATTTAAAAGAACTAGGAACATACTTAAAGATGATTTTAAGAGATGTAATGAAGAAAAAACATGCAAGTTTATATAGTTTAAGTCTTACTTTAAATATAACATCAAACAGAACAGAGCTTATTGGAGGATAAGAATCCATGTATCAGACCCATTTAATTGAGATAACACTTGTCGTTGTTTTGTTTCATCTTTTTATTGTTTGCTTGCAAAATCATTCATACGAAGAGTTACTGTTTACACGCTTCTCGTTTTTTTTTTTCTTTTTCTGCAAACATACGAGACAAGGAGGTGTGGAGCATCACGGGTAAGTAGAAAACTTCGATTGGGGGTTTCAGATGACGTTGAAACCAGAAAAAACCGGGAAACCAGAGAACTTCGATTGGGATTACAGACGACGTTGAAACCACAAAAACCCTTTTTTCTATCTGATTTAAACAAGGAAATCGGAATAAAAAATAATAAAAAAAAACCGTAAGTTTCGTTGGACCAGCATCACGGATTGCAGCCTTCTTATTTTCGAGCGACTGAGGATCATCGACGGTTGTAGCCTTTTTATTTTCGACCGACTATCATCGACCACCATCATCATTGCATCTGAGAACTTCGATTTTACTGTTACAAGCAGCGAGCGAGCTGGCTTGCAGATAACCTTAATTTCCCAACAAACCTAGGGCTCTGCTTGTTACAGGGTCTTCACCAAAACCATGTCAGAATCAAGGCCTTGATCTCTTCAAGTGAAAAACATTCAAGGGAATGGGTTTCCATTTAACAGTTCACCGACTGAACCCGACCTGAATAGGCGAGTGTAAAGATTCTTTACCGTACAAAAAAATAATTAGAGATCCTCAAATTTTTTTTTAAAAGAAAATAAGAAAAATGACTATTCCCTCTATCAAGCATAGAAGCATAGAACTCTATAATAAGGGAACATTTGTCTAGTGGTTCTGCTTTTTCTCTGTTCGATCAACGCAATCGGAGGCTCTAACCTCCATCTTCAACTTTGTGTCCTTTTTCGATCAGTACCATATCGTAATTGATCGAAAATGCATTCGATGCACTTCCTCCTTGAAGAGCCCATTAGGCTGGCTTCCATCCTAGAGTCATCCAAGATTGTAAATACTAATCTCCCTAGTATTAGGTTTCTTTGGTTTATTTATTTTGTATGAGTTTATTCGTAGACAGAACGCCTTTGCTGATAATTTTTTGTTATTGATAATAAGGTATATAGGAAACTTTTGTTACCGACTAGTCTGAGCTAAAATTTTGCTATTGGTGTAAAAGCTACTCATCTCTTTAGTCAGTTTGTAATGGGAATTCTTTTTTGTGATGATCATTTAAAATTTAGCCTGGATATGATCTTCCATTAGGGTTTATCAGTCTTGGAGGTTAGTCTTGGAGGTTATTTCAAGCTCATTCTAAAAAAATTTCAGCTTTTCTCATTGCTAGATCATCAAATATAGTGTTTTTTTTTTTTCCAAGGTTTTTTCAAGCTCATTCATTGGAAGGGGGAGTTTTTGTTATGTGCATTTGGCGATTCCAACGGATGAGGTTAGTATTGTTGATGGAGGTGAAATCAACATTGGATAAAGTAAGGGTAAATAGGACATTTCAATTTTCATACAAACCAAGATAGAGTTTGGAGAAAAAATAATCACTTTTTATTGTAGAAAATAAAAAACATAGAAAAGAAATTACATTACCAGTTTGACAAATGCATGTCAAGTGTTTCTAAACAACCATTAAAACGCATACATTATCAGCTTGACAAATGCACGTATATCAAGTATTTCTAAACGGCCATTAAAACGCATACATTTTTCATGACTAATACATATAAAAATCACCCGACCTTATTGGCATGATATTTGTTCATAACAACAACGATTCATTGCTCCAAAGTGTTCATGATAAATAATTTTTTCTGCATCTTTTCTAAACTTTCATGCATGAATAATTCTGATGATGAAACCTGATCAACACTAAGTCATTGGAGGAAACCAACTAGAGGTATTACTAACTACACATGTACATACTCTTTTAAAATCATTTTTTTATCAAAGCCATGCTTTTCTTTTATTCATTTTATAATCATTATTTTAATTTAATATTCTTACATTTGTTATATAATGTACACAGTTTACGGGGGAAAAATAAATGTTGTATGACTATAATAGTTCAAAAAAAAACTAAACATTAAATAATAAATTAAAAATATCATTTTTTTTAACAAAAGATGTTCAATTTTATTGAAAAAAAGGGAAAGAATAACGAATACAAAAAAGGAGAAAACCACTGGATCGTGTCCTGTTCGTATTTGAACACCATACCATCCTATTGGGGCTCGATGAGCGAAATCTGGATGTATTTAAATCTTGAGGGTAAGAATAATTTTGATGTAAAAAGCTTAGGGGTTAAAGATGTGGAATATCATACATCAAAATTGTTTGTGGATCTTCCCAAATTCATGGAACTCAAAGCTCATCGTCACATTCTTCCCAAAATTTTTGTTCGTTTTGATTTGATTCCATCTCAGATCCACATGTATTTGAATCAAGTATTGCAGTTCCACATGTATTTGAATCTAGTTACACAAGTAATTTTGAAGTACCGGTTAATAAACATTTATTTCTAATGACGTATATTCTGTACAGGTTTGTAATTTAGAGATGGAGAATTATATAGTTGGGCACCAGTTCAAGAGCTTTGGCTGCGAGGGTGATCTTCTAGATGTGTAGATGATTTAATTGAGTGTGCAATTTTGGAGAGGCCAGTAAGAATCTGATTTATCATTTTATGTGGTCTCTAGCAAGAGGAACGCCAAAAACTAAATCAGAACTTGAAAGCATCAATTTTATCATGGAAGAATACATTGTATAATGGAGATTTGAAAATATGAATCCTCATATTTTGAACCTGCCGTAAGAAGAAATTCCCTCAGAGGACCTAAATAAATTATGCAAGCAAGTTTCAATTCTGAATCCATTGAAAGACAATTGCTCAGCTCTTTTCTTTTTTTGAAGTTTCTTTCTTTGTAGCTTCGAGACTTTTTGAATCAATAACATTGTAAATCCAAGGATTTTTTGGATCACAGTTTTGATAATGGACTGAAGATTTTATAGTTCTCATTTCACAGTATGTGAATCCCCACTGCATAATAGGTCCATGAGATAATGTGATGGTTATGTGAAAGTCTGATAGAATATGAAATAAATATATATTTAGATTTTAGCAAAGAGAGAAGAGGGAGAGGAGCATTTAACTCTTAAAGAAGAGTGAGAATGAGTTACAAGGGTGTGTTAAGGAGAAGAGTGAAAAGTGCCTTTCACAATTACTAAAAGAAGTACAGGTTGAAAGATAGAAGGTTAAGCATCCGTTGATTCAATATTCTTTGAACAAAGTCACTAAGGTTTATTTATTTTTTTATTTTTTTATTTAAATAAAGAAAAATATAATTGAAAGGCAATAATTGCAAAGACAACTTCCTCAGTAAATATAAGGAGACACATGTTAACTATTAACTAACATATAAACTCTGACAAAGTATTAGTAACTGTCCAACACATAAGATCAGGAGTTATTGAGCTAAGCTTGAGAGATATAGCACAAATTCAGTACAAAGAAGATTAGATAATTATTCAATTTCAGAAAATGATGAACAAGGTATAAGCCATAATGGAAAATAATGTAAAGAGCAGATTATGTAGTCAGTTTGGTTCTGTTATTGGATTGACTTAGTAGACTTTTTTTTTTAGGCAAATATGAAGAGAATCGAACCTGAGTTAATCTACCAAAAAAAAAAAAAAAAAAAACCTGGGTTATCCTTAATCCTGTTAGAAGTAAATAATCCTGTTAGAAGTAAAGAAGAAGCAGAAACTGAATTTGGACCATGTAATGTGTTTCAGCCCTGATTCGTCCTATGGATCCACCAAGCTGACTAGACCTGCAAGACAAGCAAAGACAAAGGAGGGGAGGCGGGTTGGTTGCCCCGGATCCACTCCGATGCCAAAGTTAGGGCTCTGTGAACAGTCAGTGGGCTCAGTGTCGAGCCCACGAAGATTTTTTTTTTTTTTTGCTTTTGATTTTACTTTGTTTTATGTTTATTGTTTGACTTAGCATATTGTTTCCATATTAAAATGTAATGATATTATTTGAAATATCGGAATATAAAGTTTATCTTTTCAATTAAATTGAAAGAAATTATGCCTATGATGTTGTAAGGTAAATGATTGCATGTAATGTTGATTGTATTTGTTATGTGATGTGGTAAATAATTTTTCATGTTTGACTGTGCAATTTTAGGTTTGACTAGTTGTACCAGTCATAGTTGATCTCTAAGGCAATGTAGAGACAGGTTGAAAAGGTTTTCTTGGAATGATTGAAAATGTTTTTTCTGTGGGAGTCTTTAGATTCTCTTAGTTAGTGGGAGTGTTTAGATCTGTTTGGTTAGTGGGAGATCTGATAATTGATGGTTTATCTGTAATTGATTGTTTTGTCAGTGGTTTAATGGACAGGATTATTAGTGAGCATTCATTGCTTGTATGTATTATTGATTATTTAAGACATGTCAAAATTACAAGGCGGTATTTAGCCAAAGAAGGCGGTATTTAGCCAAAGAAGACGATATTTAGCCAAAGAAGGCGGTATTTAGCCAAAGAAGGCGGTAAGCCAAAGTAAGATATTAATCCAAATTGGAGGCGGTTTGCCTATATAAAGTTGGATAATATCAAAGTGCGTTGATCTATAAGGATTTTAAGGTAACGGGATCGTGGTAATTCGATCATTGGACTCAAGTATTCATCTCAAAGTGATTTATGTCATTAAGTAAACCTCTGTATGTGACTGACAGTAGGGGGTACACCGGATGTGTAGGAGTACTTTCCGCTGTTGTTCGACATTGATAGGCTTGATAACTGAATCAAAGTAAAGGATGGTTTTGGTGTAATTAGATTCTATGCCACATTGGATCAATGGTGAATTTATAATTAATATAGCCCAAGTGGGAGATTGTAAGATATTTTTATGGGCTTAATTAATTATAAGGTTAGTTGATTCAGTGAGAGTCTAGTTATGGGTAAACCGGTTTAAGTATGATTGGAGATGGACCAATCTGGTCCACTGTGGGACTGGTCCAGGGTTGGGGGTGGTATTATAAATACCAATGGTTAGAGTCCCCACAGTCACGGTGTTATTTTCTTCTCCTGTTCCCATACGCAAAGAGAAGGTCAAGGGATCCCGACAGGCTGTGGAAGACTTTGATCGAAGCTTTCCAACATTCAAAGCATTCAAATCATAGAAGGTAAACGGTCGAAAATCAATCTACAGCAAGAGGTATGTCTCTAATCATCTCTTTTTCATACCCATTGTATTCTAGTAATCTGTGTAGTGTGTTTGTTAGGGTTCATGGGAAATCCCATGGGGAAACCCAAAGAGGATCTTAAACTGTTACAGTGGTATGGTGAGATTCTCCGTCCCAGGTGTAAAAGCGATAATCTCAAGGATGAGTAATAAGTAATAAATATTCTTATACCTGAAATCTCAGGATTTGCCTTATTTATAGTGAATATTGTATATTTTCAAAATGCCGTTTTTGCCTTTTGCTCTTGTGTTTGAGTTGGTGAAGATGCTTTCTTGTGTCGAATTGGGGATCTCCACGTGGCTCGTTGGTCGAGTCCCACGTGTCAAGGTTATCGAATTGGGGATCTCCACGTGGCTCGTTGAATCCCACGTGTCAAGGTTATATTGCCAGCGTGACAAAATTCCCTAACACTTGCCTTGTTATTCTACTGAATCTGTAGGATTCGACTAAACAAAAAAGAATGACGGAATTTTCCCCCCAACATAATGCAAGCTTAGTTAAACTTAAAAACTTGGTGGTGAAGATCATTCAACTTGAAACTGGAATAGTTACTTCTACATTCATTTCAGGGTAAAGAGAATAGAAGAGAGAGAAGAAGAAAACATATTTTTCTATATTGATTTACAGACTTACACTACACTTTGTTTTATACTATCACTAACAACTGTCCACTGATTATAACCGGTAAACACAAAATATCCTAACCGGTTATACAGGTTATACAATATTACAATATTAGTGGGCTGGGCCTCACTATGTACTAACCTATTCTTCAATACAGGAGAGGGGGAATGTGGGTAGGCAGGATTCTACCAGAGTTGCTCTAAACTTAAATAATGAATATACAAAAGAACTCTGCAATGGTATCCTTGGAAACTTGGAGAAAAAAATAAATATCCCTTTTTTTTTTCTTTTTTTTTTCCTCTATTCAATTTCATTTCCATGATCTGTGGCCTTTGATATTCATTTCTGGTCATGAGTTACCAATTCATGAGTCTCCCCTCCGTTAGAGCTGTAAAATTGAGACCCAACTCCCTAGAGATGAACTTTAGTAGCAGTGGTTGAGGTGAATTTCTACAGCTTGGGATTGTGGTATTAATTGTGAATATGGATCGTGTTTGGGCCATAGAAATAACGACCGGGTTGGTCCTTGAACTTTAAGTAGATCAGGACAGTTTGGGAGGCTCAGATGGTTCAGAATGTACTTTCAGGGAGTAATTGATCAGGTGAGCAGTTAAAACATAAGGAATTCAGGTCTGAATAGGATATTTGTTTTGGATTTTTGTAGTTGGCTCAACTGAGTGATCTTTGGGGTGAAGGGTTTTTTAATCTGGCATAAAAAAAGGTTGCATAGTTGTCAAGGTGTCCGGGCATGATAAGAGGGCTGACCTAGGTGGTGGGTCATAAGCTTGGGCGGTAGGATTTTAGTTTCACTTGTGTTTTTTATTTTTATTTTGTATTATTCTTGTTATTTATACTATGTTGAGTTTGTTGTTAATGTAATGATTGGCTTGTATCTACGGATCGATCCACATCGTCTCCCGCCTGGGTTTGGGCGGGAGACTGGGCAGCTCGGATGGATGGCCGCCACCTGGCACTCGGAGGGATCCGAGCCCTCCATCGAGCCGACCCCCCAGTCGGCTCAGCTTGTCGACTGAGGAGTCGGCTCGGATGGAGGGCTCGGATCCCTCTGAGTGCCAGGTGGCGGCCATCCATCCAGACCGCCCAATCTCCCGCCCAAACCCAGGCGGGAGACGATTTCTGTTTGTGTATCTACTACTGTTATATTACAATGAGATTCATGAATCACATTACAAAAATAATCAAACTAGTATGGAATTTTGGGAAACAGTTAATCACTTTTTTTTATCAAAAAAAAAAAAAAAAAAAATATATATATATTTTTTCATTGCTTCGAAGTTACATTATTTTGAAAAATGCATGTCAAGTGTTTCTAAAACTGTCACTAAAAAGCATACATTTTTTGTGACTAATAAATACAAAAATCACCTTACCTTGTTGGCATGATATTTGTTCATAACAACAATTCATTGCTTCGAAGTTTTCCTTATAAATAATTTTCTGCATTTTCTCTAAATTTCCATGTATGAGAATTATGATAATGAAATTTGAAATGATTAGACTAAGGCATTGGAGGGAACCAATCAAAGGTATTACTAACTATACATTTACATACTCTTTTAAAATCATTTTTTTTAATAATCAAAACCATATTTTTCTTTTCTTTATTTTATAATCATAATTTAGTTTAATATTCTTAGATTTGTTATATCCAATGTATTGATTATGTGAAATGAACAAATATTCTACAACTATAATATTGGTTAACAGAGAGCATACCCTTCCATTCTTAATTCTAACTTAATTATAGAATTAAACTCTAAAATAGGAACCAAATATGTATGGCATGACTCATGATTAAAAAGGAAACATTGACGACCTACCCAATATATATAAGTCAACGGGCTTTGTATGATTGCCAAAATTTGAATGAATCTTACTCTTTCATGATCAGCAGTACCGATGCTAGTTTATATGCTGATGCTTCTTCATGAGGCCTTGAGTTCTGTTGTAAAGATCCTTATAACAATATCTACAAAGCTGTCTCAAGCTAATGGAGTTTTTGTAACAGTCTGGAGGACGAGGCTTTGACGGTGAGGCTTACGATGATGGATGCTGTTTCGCCAGGATGGAGAAAGATTCTGTTTCAATTGATAAACAGCCAACTAATATTATCAAAGATGATGCCAAAGATTGCCCCAAAAACATCCTTTCCATAGTGGGTGGTATCCTGAGTCTCAGATCGAGCACGGTTTGGTGGTATGTTCTGTTTCCGAATCTTTATGAAAACTCTTTGCAGTTCCTTTTCTTTACTTGATCATCAATATTTCTGTATGATTATCATTTTTATCTAATTCCTTTTGAAGATCATGAGTTTAGGTTGTTTTTTTTTTCTCAAGCTACAGTTTTCGGGCAAACTGAGTTCGTCTTCTCCAAAAATCTCAATACAAAGAAAAACCAGAAAGTTTTTTCATAAGAATGAATTGAATCCATTGATGGATAAAGAAAATCAATTGGTATAGAAAGTAACTACACTTCTAATCAATTTAAAGGGATGAATCTTAGTCGCTGTCGGAACTGGAACCAGAACCAAGAGTAAGACGAACAAGGCGGAGGAAAAGTAATAACTAGAAGAAGATGAAGAAGAACTAGAGAAATCTAGAAAGAGTTTGATGACTCCAAAGAACTCAAATTTCCAACTACTAGTGGACATGCGAAAATACTGTTCAGATCGTACTAAGCTTTGGGTAGGCCCAGATCAAGTCATAAGAAGATCGGAGGTTGTACCCTTTCTTCTTCGTTTGCTGCTAAAACACATGAAGTTGAGTTTAAAATAGGTAATGCAGTACTTCCATTGTGGATTGGATAATCCATGAATACTCTGTAACGGAATTAGGTCTGTACAAGTTAACAAGAGATCCTACCTTTTCTGGTTAAACCATAGCTACAAACACTGATAAATTTGGAGAATATTTAATAGATCTTAACATTCCTGGTTCGATGACCAAGATTTGAGCTAAGTTGAGCTCTCCGCATTCTCGGATGCATAATTCATTGATGCGAGCAAATGATATAAGTTCGAGATTGGATTCTCTGACATTGAAGTTAAAGAGAAATCCCAATTCGATTTGTGATTATTTTTCGGTTGGATTCTGAGCCTTAGACACTAAGGGCCCGTTTGATAAAACTTCTGCTTCTGGATTCTGGATTCTGGTTCAAATTTGGATTCTACTCCAAGCTACTCCAGGATTATTTTGGAGTAAAAACTTGTTTGATAATGCAATTATAAAATGGATTCTAGAGCATTTTTTGATTAGAAATACGTTTGATAACACACTATCCCCCTAGTCTAGAAAAAATGTCGTGGTGAATGGTAGTAGTGGGTGGTGGGTGGTGGGTGGTGGGTGGTGGGTGGTGGGGTGGTGGTGGCGATGATGGTGGTGGTGGGTAATGGCAATGGTGGTGGGTGGTGGGTGGTGGGTGATGGGTGGTTGTGGTGGTGGTGGTGGCGGTGATGGCAGTGGGTGGTGGTGGTGGTGGTGGTGGTTATGGTGATGGCAGTGGTGGCGGTGGCGATGGTGGTGGTGGGTGGTGGCGGCGACGGCGGTGGTGGGTGGTGGGTGGTGGCGGTGGTCAAGTGAGAGTCAAGTGAGAGCTGACTCTTTTCTTTCTTTCAAAAAGTTGATCCAACAGTTTGGAGCAAGTATTTATGACTCCAAAATTTTGGATTCTGGAGCTATTTTGAATCCGGTTCACTCTGTGGGAGTTGGAATCCAACCAGACTTATCAAACGTACTTCTACTCCAAAATGGCTCCCTGGGAGTCAGAATCCATAGAATCCATAGAATGCATAAGTAGAAGTTTTATCAAACAGGCCCTAAAAGTCTTTTTTTTTTTTTTATAGATTTTTATCTTATTTTTTTCTTTTGCTTTTTCCTCCATTTTTGTAATTTATTTCTTTAAATTGATTTGAAGTACTGTTACTTCTGACGATTGATTTTGTGAATCCATCGGTGGATTCAGTTCATTCACTTTTTTTTTTTTTTTTTTTTTTTTTCAGTCACTCCATTCCATCTTTCAATGGAAATAATAACCTTCTGGGTTTTTGTCTGTATTAAGAATTTTGTAGACGAACAAGAACTCACTTTTGTGCAAAGCTGCGGGGTTCGAGTAAAAATAATAATAATAATAATAATAATAATAATAATAATAATAATAATAATAATAATAATAACTAAAGATGATTGATCTTAAAAGAGAATAGATAAAAATGATAATCAAAAACCCAAAATCCCAATAAGAGAGATGGAGGATATTTTGATTTCGTGGATCTAACTTTAGATCTCTTTTTTTTTACTAGCTAGCATTTATGGTCAGTCATCCGATCATTTGAAGGCCAACTGTTTCCTCAACATGAGAAGATTCGAATCCATCCGGATCATCTACTGTACAACTCTTCTCGTACACCTTTTGATCAATATCTGATGAACTTATCTAATATATTTTTATTTTTAATTCCAGTTTTTTTCTTCATTATTTCCTATTTTAATGGTAAGTTCATATTTTAGTGGTAAGTTAATTGAATTGGTAGTTTATTTGTCAAGGATTTCTTTGTTGTGATTTTTTTTTTCTTTTATGAATTTTTTTTTTTTTTTAGTGAGTGAACTAAATTAGTAATTTTTTTTATTGCTTACAACACCTCTTTAGCTGATCTTTGTCATCTCCTACGTTTTTGCATATGTTTCGAAAACAATTATGAGCTATTGCCAGAAAAGGCCAAACACCAAGGTAAAAATAAGTGAACAGAGGATTAGATAATGTAATGTCTATCTCTCTCTTTCAATTGAGATTCAATGATTTCTGTGTATTTGAAGTTTGACGTTTTACCAAAGATTTGATCAGAAATTAAACCTATGGCTTTGTTGGATTGCAAGGGAGCTGGAGGGAAGTGAATTGAAAATTTTAAATTTTAAAATTTTTATAATAATTACAACACATACTATCACATTAATTTGTAATTATTTCTAAATTATTCCATATTTAGTTATTAACTTACACTTCACTTTGCATCCAAATCCTTCTCATTTGAAAAGGAAAATAAATTTTACATCTTTTAATATCATTATTAAATATATTAAGAAATTTAAGTAATTTATACAATCATGTTGTATTACAATTACAAAAGTTTTCATTTAAAGTATAAAAATTCCATTTCCCTTCCCTTCCCTTCAATTCCCCTTGCAACCAAACGAAGCCTACATGATTTATTGAAAGATCGATAAAAAACTTTCCTAACCAATTGGCAACTCTTAAAAAAATGATAGCTTTGTAGTTAGTTCACCAATTTATAAGTGAGAGACCATATTCTTCGTGTGCTCATTGATTTTAATTTGGCTCTTCTATCAAAATCTATAAACAAACTAAGAGGAAATTTTTAATTTAGTTATTTGCTCATATTTGTAGTGAATAACAGAACTAAGAATTTCAAATCAAATCAAATGCTTAAGATGATAGAAGGAGAATAATTCACCTACATATATTTATATTCTCTTTGGGATTCTATCACCCTTTATATTCAATGAATCCTACACTCTTAAGATGGATCTTACATTATATCAATGATGATGAGATTCAATAGAAAATACTTATACATGTAAAATATAGATGATCCAAACTCAGAAAGAGGGTACCGGCGCCACTGACACTCCCACCCTATCTGGAGGTGCAGTTTCCCAGCTCCAAGGGCACCCAGGTCAGCCCCGCTAGCTGATGTTTCTCATCCATCCTATGGTGTCGTCCTCGTCATCTCATGTTGAGAAAGAGAAAAAGTGCCCTCCGTAAAGTATTTTTTCTGATTATTTTGATTATTCCCGGTGGCGTTCGTTGGGTTTGTTTTTTTTTCTTATAAAAATGAAAAACAACCATCACCCATGGAAATGTTTGATTCAGTATTGCTTGTGATACCAGAGACCCTGTGGGTTATCTTTGTTAGGTTCTTTCCTTCAAAGTTTTGAAGGATTAAAAATATTAAACGTGAAGTAATGAATAATCCCCCTCATACGTTGCTATGTAGCCCCATCATTAAGTGGCTCTTTAGGTAACATGTCTGTGTTTGTCCCTCTTTATGAATGTGATTGTCTTTTGATCATAGTCTCTCTTTTGTGCATTTGACGTCCTTCTTTGAGAGACTTTTTACTTCTTTTTTTAAATTATCAGAGTCCCTCTCTTGTACATTTGGCATTCTTCTTTCAATGATTTTTTACCTCTTTTTTTAAGGTTATTATGAGAGGGAAGCTGGAGCTCTAATACTATGTCAAATTTCCAAATCAAAAGTTCGAACTAGTAAATGGAGGGATTCTTCATATATAAGATTCTAAGATTCTAAGATTCTAATCTCATTAACAATGTGAGACTATTTCTAATAGAAAATATTATTAGATTAATACCAAAACATAATTTCACTAGTTGATTTAGAAGGAAGACGATGACAAATTTAGAATAGGAAATGTAAAGAGCTGAACTAGCCCATACCCATGTAGAATAGCCGGTCTTCATCATAAAAATCAATGCAGCTAATAATCAAATCCTACAAGACATTAGTGCAAAGCCTCCAATATTGACTCTAGCTTTACCTTCCATAATTAGCTGATGGTTTCCTCCTCCTTTGAACCAATCGATATCAAGACTCAAAATAAACAAAGAAGAAATATATAAGAGCAGCTAGCGATGATTCTTCTGTGCCTCAATTGATTTCTTAGTTCCAAGCTAGGAAGGCGCACGATAAGGTTGTTGGGTTGGGTTTGGTTTCTCAGCTCTTATGTAAATGATAGCTCATCTTTTTTGAGTCCATACAGAGTAAAGGTACCCATACGTAACTTTTCCATATGTTATTGAGTTAGGGTTTTATCTCTTTAATCCACTTAGAATGACACAAGAAGAAAAATGAAAGGTTTTTGAGTTTCTATCAGTCTAAAACAGAGAAGATAAGAAAGCTACGTGATTTCAATCAAGGTGAGGATCGGATATCATCCATGGTCCGATTGAGCTGAAATTTAGATAGCAGGCTTATAACTATGAATTCTTCATTCTGAACAGTGTAATTGACAATTGGAGTCTTCTACATCAGTTCAACAATCAACGTTTTTACCTTTTCAGTTGAGATCTCTTTCAATCTCCATCTTAGTATTTGGGTTATTGATGGTGTATTCCTAAAACATGTTGTTCTAGATGTTTTTGATGATATATGATAAGAATACAATGTTCTTGATGAATTATATTATTGTATGCCTCTAGTTTTAACTAGAGAAGACTCTTGTATTCCCAGATTGGTAATAGTGAAGAGATTTGAATAAACTACAATCCTGTGATTTTTACTCCTCACATTAGTGAGGTTTTCCACATAAAAATTCCTTGTGTTATGTGTGTAGATATTATTATGTTTGGTATACTGTTCACTATTTGATTGTTTCCTATTAGATTCACTCAAGAGTGGAAAGAGTTTGTCATTCCTTTTTTTTTATCAAAGATATTATTACTTGGGTTTCTTTTCTTCTTTCTTACTATTTTATATATAATTAATTCTTGCATATCAAGTTTAACTTGGATACAATTCTTAAAGAGGTGTGAGTTTTCGTGTGTCTTGTTGTCGTGTTTCTTTGCGAAGCTATGCCCTTTTTAGTGTTCTTGGGGCTCCCCTCGTTAGTATGTTGGTGTTCTTTTTGGGCCGGACTTAATTTTGTTTGGTCTTCTGGGTCAGTTATGTGTTGGTTTGAACCGCTAATTTTTTGTTTTGACTCCCGTCTGTTGGTGGATTGCTTTTTCTTTTTTTTTGGGGGGGTCGCTTTTCCTTTTTTTATACAATAAAAGATTCAAGTATCAAACAAAAAAAAAACAAAAAAAAAAGAACTTGGATACAAATCTTCCTTCTATTGTCATTCTCCTTCTTTTCTGATAAATCTAAGCATGAAAGTAGATAGATTTGATTATGTTGTTAAAGTAACCATTGACTTGTGTACCTGTATATTACACTGAGATCCATGAATCATATTACAAAAATGACCAAACCAATATAAAATTTTGGAAAATAATTGATATCACTTTTTTATCATAGAAAATAAAAAACATAGAATAGAAATTACATTACCAGCTTGACAAAAGCATGTCAAGTGTTTCTAAAACGACCACTAAAACACATACATTTTTTGTGACTAATAAATACAAAAATGACCTTACGTTGTTGGCATGACATTTGTTCATAACAACAACTCATTGCTTTGAAATGGTCACTATAAATAATTTTTATGCATTTTTTTCTCTAGACTTTCAATGTATGAAGAATTATGATAACGAAACTTGAAATGATTAGACTAAGGCATTGGAGGGAACCAATCAAAGGTATTACTACTATACATTTACATATTCTTTTAAGATCATTTTTTTAATAATCAAAACCATGTTTTTCTTTTAATAATTTTATAACCATAATTTTAATTTAATATGCTTCCATTTGTTATATCCAATATACTGTTTATGCGAAAAAAGCAAATATCCTACGACTATAATAGTTCAACAACAAAACATTAATATTACATGGGCATGAGGCACAACACATTAAAATTGTATATTACATGTGAAATATTAATTTACATTTAGTTATGCAGTTAATATCGATTTTATTCAGTTGTCTTTTGGTTTTATTTAATCGGTTTGTTATCAGTTAATAGACAGTTTAACTGTTATAACTACTATCGAACCGATTAACTATGTGTAAAATCAAACCCCAACCAATTAATTAATTTCAATCAAATTAGGCTTGGTTAATTACCGGTTGGATTTGGTTCAGCATTGACATCCTTAGGTCCTTTATTTGCAACTTTTAACAAGATTTTAGGCAGTATTATGTTTCTTATTGTGTGTATGTCCAGACTCTGTTGAATATTTTTAGATGATCGTTGATTATGATTGTTTCTTGGCATGGTTATTTTCGAGATTGGAAAAAATTGATAAATTGACTTTTAATTAATCTTTATCTTATTCTTTAATTTTTTTTAAGTCACGAATAAAATGGGCTTTCCATGTATTTTTTTTTTTAAGCTGAACCGCTATCATGTCATTGTCAAAAAAAATGTAAAATGATAATAATTATCTGACTCTTTTTTTTTTTTCTTCTTCTTCAAATGATATGCGAAATTATAAAACTTATCCTCGTTAAAAAACAAGTTAAGAAGCTTTTTTTTATTAAATGGTAAAAAAAATCTCTACTAACCAAAATTCCAATTTTAATTTTAGAGGACTCGCTGACCAAATTGGTTTTGAAAACGAGCAACTAAAATATGATGACAGAAAGATTCATTGGGATTTTACAGAACCCATAACTAAGATAGAGTGATGAGTAGCGGTGCAAATTCACCTTTATGGGGAACGACATTCAGAAGACATCGCTATAAGAAAATTTTGAACGTCGGTATTATGAATTGCTGAGGTAGTTTCCATGTCTCTGTGAGAGCTAGGACCAAGATGTGCTGCTATCATGGTTGAAACGTTCAACATAGTTTATTATTTTGATTGTGGTTGACGGTTTTGGTGAGTGGTAGGGTTTGTGAGTTTGCATTCCAAGACCAAAGGTCTAGAAGAAGAGAGCCCTTTGTATGGCTGACATCAACACAAACGATTCCGCGATTTGAATTGAAAGAAAGAGAAGAAGAGAATGAGTTTAAATGGGTGGTGTTAATAATAGAAGGGTAAAATTATCATTTTATATTTTCCATTAATCATCTTAAGAGTGTGGGATGTGATTATCATTATGACGAGGGCTAATGACAAGGCATGATTGGGTTTATGTATATATAAGTGTAACTAGACATACCTTCTTTTAATTATTCTGTATAGCTTAGTCCTTGAAAATTTTTAAGTGGAAGTGATCCACTGTCATATTATTCTCGAAGATGGATTGTCATCATCTTGCATGATTTTCAAATATACATATAAAATAACAATAATTATTCTCACTAAAAACACAAGTATGTAAATAAAAAACAAATTATGGTATCATTCTCATTGTCACGGTTGTCATTGTGTTGCACAGGTTTTTTTTTTTTTTTGGGTTCTTCTATGAATATGAGAAATTATAAGAATTATCATCATTAATTAAAAAAAAAACTACAATGCCTTTTTTTTTTTTTATTAAAAAGATGTCACATACCATAAGAAATATCAGTAAAAACTAAAAAAACAATTTCTTAAAGTTTCACAAATATTTAAACTAATTTTTTGACTTATGAGAAACAGTTAACTTATGACTAACACTTAAATAATTCTTCGTCTTGAAAGACAGTCCAATTGTTATTTAGGAACACTTTACTGTTAATGGATCTTGGCTGTGGCCAACTAGAGACCAGTTAGAGAATATATATATATATATATATATATATATATATATATATATATATATATATATATATATATATATATATATAGCTGTGAGCAAATTTAAGTAGATGAATAAAGAAACAAGCAAATAGGATCGAAGAGAAAGCTAAATGGCAGGCACATAACCAAGGTTCAACGAACGTACATGACTAATGGGCTTCAGACTCATAATCACTTGATGTAGTGGGCCGTAGCCCTAATTCCGCTACAATGTGATCAATAGATTAAAGTCCATTGGCTAAGATTCCGATGCCAAATAGGCATTGTGGGCTTTCTAACTTTTTTGTGTGATATTTTTATTTTTCTTTTTCTTTCCAAATTTACTTAATTTTGAATTTAGTGTATGTTTTCCAATTTTTTTTTGTATTTCTTTTCTTATAATCCGTTCTCCAGAGGACGAGTTAGGTCTCTTAGAAGACAACAAAGTTTCTATATCTATTCCTTGTGAATTCAAGGATTCAAGGGTTATTTGTTAAGGTTAGAATTATGGCAGAGAAAAAAAAATTGAAATGACAATTTTAACCTTCAATGGTAATTTGATTTCCCTTTCTTTCCTCTCGTTTTATTTCATTTTCATTCCCAACCCTTAATTCTACCAACAACAAACAATGTAGTAGGAACTCCTCCACTAGTTTGGGGTTCCCCAACATCCCGGATGAGCAACTTTGAGCTTGAAGCTCGAGCAAGTACCACCTCCGGCGACTAGCTCCTCCCTCTGGTGAGTTTTTTAACTATCTTCTCTCCCTTCTCATTCTTATCTTCCGTTTCATCCTCTATATCAGAAGACCTTCACCTGGGTAATGCTAGTAGAAAAATTATTGACAACTAAACTTGTAAGAATAGATAATGCAAGACAAAATAAGGAGTGGAGTGGTTCACCCATTAAATATGTAAAAAAAAAAAAAAAGGGAAAAATTTCATCCACACCCCCTTTAGTTTGGTTTAATAACACGCGTCCATCTTTTTTCTCAATAATATCACTAACACCTCTTACTTTAAGAAACCTTGTTCAGTTAGATCCCTCCGTTAGGTGATGGCCGTTAACTGATGACATGTCACCATTCTAAATTCGTTAATGGCAAAAAAAAAAAAAAAAAAGGGGTTCGGGAAGTTTGTACAATAAATGGATAGCCACCGGAGCTCGGAACAGTGGTGGATGATAAAAAATGGAGTGAGATTTTCAAGGGCGACTAGGGTGACAAAAAGAGATAGCAGAGTGAAGGGATCCACAAATAGGAATCCACAAAGAGACTTTTTCTGTTGAAGAATGTGTTTGGGCTGTAAATGATCTCTAGATTATCTGATCCTTTGATACATGTTGTTCAGTTTGTTATCTGGGTTTTGAGTAGTAAGAGTTTCCATTCATTTTGGTAAATTAGGAGGACTAGTCATTTGATACATGCTGTTCAGTTTGTTATCCGGGCTTTGAGTAGTAATAGTTTCAACTCATTTTGGTAAATTAGAAGGACGAGTCAGATGAAATCCAAGAAGACTGAATGTTTGGAACAGCATCAACTGAAGTTACGGAGAAATTCCTTACCACCAGTAGTAGAGCCGAATGTTGAAAGGAAGAAAGAGTAACAGAAAAGGATAGGAAGCAGAGTAGTCAAAGATTATGCAATGCGAAGCTAAAGCTTGTCGTCATTGGAGAATGGTCCTACCACTCGAACCGCAAGTCTTCGGTGTCTTGGGACTAATTGTCAGAAGTTTGGAAGATGTGCAGGTTATCTTCTCAGTCTCAAATTCAGGTTTCCAAAATTTTCAATTAATGGTAAAAAAATAAGATTTCAATATCCACTAAAAGTAGTTTTGTCCGTAAAATTTTTACGATGAACCGGACTGCATTTAACAGAAATCAGTTAAGGGATTAAGTTTTAGGTAAATGTTTTTGAAATTAAGGATGATATGAATAATTTTAAGAAACTAAAGAATGGTAGATGGAAATAGTTCATAGTGCGAGGATAGTACAAGTAATTTTCCTAATTGATAGCACCTATTCACTCATCTTCAAACAATTCAACACGTGTTCGGTATTCTTTCTTCCTTCTTAACCTCTCTCCTGACAGCCCAGGGTCAAGTTGCCAAAAACGTGTTCATTTTGTTGTTTGCTTATACGGTGACTGCTGAACCTTAACTGGATTCTCTCTGTTTCTTGTTCTGATGTGAGAAACTGAGAATGATACTTTTACTTCCCACTTCTGGGCACCACCAAACAAGATTCGCACCAAACAAACGTCCCCTTCATTGCTTTCCTTTTCATCTCTTCTCAAGTTTCAATTTTGTGTGAAGACATTCGTGGTGTTAATGTCGGCTAGATTAGGATTTTGGCCTAGGTGTGTGTATATAACTATATATTAAGGACAGGATCTATTCAAACTCATAGACATACTCTATCTAATTCAAATATAATAGATTAATTTTACAATGAGCACATGAATTGATGGGAACCACGAAAGTGGTGTTATATAGGGATCAATTCACAAAATTTGATCAGGGAACACTATAATAATATGCATTTTTTGCGATAATTTTTCACAACGATCTGATTTGTTTCGTCGTTTAAAATCATATATCGCTAAATGATTTTAGACAACAATATGCAGTGGAAAATGATTTTAGACGATGGTATTTAAATTTCCATTACTTAAAATCATTTTTGACGGCAATACATAAATTTCCGTTGTCTAAAATCATTTTCCACGTTGAGTTGAGCATACCTTTCGTTGCTTTTGATGGATGACATAAAGGCTTTTATAACCATATAATATGAGTTGCCTAATTCAAATTTGTTACAATGGCATCTTATGTAATTATTTTAAATAATTTTATCATGAAAAATAAATAGCAAACAAAAATTAGAAAATCTTACGAATATTTTCCATCAAATTTTATCTTATGGAAACAAATGGTGGAAAATTTTTAAAATTTTTTGTGTTTTTAAAACGGTCATTAAAAGGCATACATTTTTTGTGACTAATACATACAAAATCAGCTTATCTTATTGGCATAATATTTGTTCATAACAACTCATTACCATAAAGTGTTCATAACAAATAATTTTTCTACATTTTCTTTAAATTTTCATGCATGAATAATTATGATAATGAAACCTGAAACAACTAGACTAAGGCATTGGAGGAAACCAATCAAAGGTATTAGTAAATATACATTTACATATTCGATCATTTCTTTTTATAATAAATAATATTTTTGCTTTTAATTATTTTATAGGAAAAAATGTCGTTCACACCCCACAAAAAGACTTTTTTACCCCATACTCTTCACTTTCTTATTTTCTATTTCAGTGATGACTAGTACACTCCTTGCTGTTCAATTGTGACCTGCGAGGTCTCAATAAGGGGCAGCAACCCTGAATGCTATCGGCGAAAAGAACGGCCGAGAACAAAATGGTGAAAAGAGAGTGAAATAGACAAATAGATCTGAAATTGGTGTTGGATTCATAAAACCAGCGAGATTGTACCTATTGCATGCATCTCATTTCTTCAACAAAAGAGAAAAAAAAATGAAATACATCTCTAGAATTTATGTTTCACACTTTTGCTATATATTTTTTTTTTGTATTACCCTGACACGAAGATTACAATTTTAAACTAAAATTAAGAACTCAACGTTATATTTTTCTTTTTTCTTTTTTTTTATTATGGGTTTTGAATCAGAAATCACTTCGGTTCTAAAACAAAGTAAGAAGCATCGCCTGACTAGCAATATAATTGAAGGGTATGAGATCTTCTTCATCAGTCTATGGAACCCGCCTGAGATCTATATCTTCATCATTTTGAGTTGCAGAGAAACAGAGGACGAAATGAAAAGAAGGCCCAGAAATATTTCTCTGAGATATTTAATTTACTCAACTGGAGATACTTAGTTTTTACCGATAATCAATCTTATACTCGATATCTTTCTCCCCGATCGATCGATCAATCGATTCAACTATGCTCTATTTAGATAGATAGTAAATTCTGATTTGTGAAACAGAGATGGATGAAGCCAGAAACAGAGAAGCTATCGAAATCGATGCTTTTGTCATTAACGGATTTAAGTTTTTTTTTAATATTAAAAACTTAAAATATTAAGTTTTTTTAAAATTAAAAGGATAATATAGAGGGTTAGTTTTATCATTAACGAATTTAAGACGGTGACATATCATCGATTAATGGACATGACTTAAGAGAGGGGTCTGATTGATTCATATTTTAAAAAATAAGGGTGTTACAGATATTATTGTAAACAAAAGCAGGGGATGAGATTAAGCCATAGTACGATTCCCAAATATTTTCCCTATTTTATAATCATAATTTTAGTTTAATATTATTACATTTGTTATATGCAATACTTTTATTGAAATGTTAGAAACAATATTCTTTAGTTGATAAGAGCTAATTTAATTTTCTATAAATCTTTACAACTTCGAATTACATGGGAATCTTGCAATTATTAAATCAAACGTAAGCTTATTACTAAGGTAATGATGATTGACATTTTTTAGTCTTATTACTAGTATGGTAACTCTTTAGAAGAGGTTGATCATTCAATGATGATTATGAGAAGCGATATATTATATATTACTGTAGATTATCTTTTTTAGATTCAAATCCTCTCATGCCTCGTATGTCGATATGAAGAAATTTAGTGATTGTCATCCATTGTACGTGTATACTAATACATTGATATGTGCGTATAATAAACTATAGCTATTGGATTTTCTCATGCTAACATGACGGACATTAGAGGATTAAAATTCATCATTTTTAGAGGGCTGGAATCTCTAATTTAGCTGCGAAGGAATACCCAAGAGGAAGCCTTTGAGCTGTACCATAGGCAATTCATCCAAAGGACGATGGAGTGAAAAATAATAAAACAATTTATTGTGACAGGGATTCTTCAAGCTGTCTGCTTGGAGGAACTTCCCCCTATATATATTACAAAGTCTTGAGAAGGAAGAGTGAAACCTGTTTGTTTCATTATATAATTTTCATTCAAATGATATTTATAAGAAAAAAAATTTCATCTAAAAGTTCCTTTCTGCCAATATTTTTCTTTACATTCTATATTAAAATAAAGAGTAATTTACTCATACCATTCCTGAAATCTAAACTTATTACATATCAATCCATAAGTTGACGATATTTACTCATACTACTTCTATTTTTCAAACCTTATTACATTAAGACCTAAAAATGATGATGTCATCAAGGTTAAATTATTTTAATGGCTAAACTACCCTTATGGGTAGGGTGAAAAGACAAAAATAGATCTCTTCTCCCAAAAGCTCTACAGTTGAGAAACCTAAAGCTCAAGCCCGACTATGCAAGACGGTGACATTGGAGTGCGACGGCGACGGTGGAGTGCGACAGTCACAGTTGCTTGGGTTTTGTATCTCTCTCTTTCTCTGATCAGTCAATTCTTCCCTAGGTTTTGTAGAACCAAATAATCATTAAATCAGAGACATTCACAATGAAAATGGGTCTTAAGTTGGTTTTGATTATTATAGCGGTGAGCGTCAGAGGAGCAGCAACAGCAGAAGCAAAGATCATCACGTCATTGGTGGAGATCGTGGTTGGGATATCGCTTCCAACATCGTTTCTTGGTCTGCCGATCGACTCTTCCGTGTTGGAGATAATATCTATAATTCCTCTCTCTCTCTCTCTCTCTCTCTCTCTCTCTCTCTCTCTCTCTCTCTCTCTCTCTCTATCTATTTATCTGTTACTTTTTCTCTCTCTAGATTCTCTCTAATGGAAAATGGATGATACTAGGGTTTGCATACTCGACAGCAGGAGAGAGCATAGTGGAGCTAGGGAGCAAGGAGGAGATGGAGGCTTGCAATGTATCCAACCCTATCCGTATGGCGAACAAGATGACATCATCTTCCGTTGAGAATGATTCGTATGCAGGGAAACCCCATCGTGATAACTCGGACGATTCCAATCTCGATTCGAACTTGGTTCTAGGTCGATTTCGAAACTCCTGCTTTGTCAGAATCGGTTGGAGGAAGGGGCGAATACGGCGGACGCTTCCAGGGAGAACACACTTGAAGGATGTGAAATTTGTGGAAGGTAAGATTCTGGTGAGTTTCGCTGGAGAAATTGCGTTGTTCTGGAAGAGGCAATAATATTGGTTGCCGGTGTCAAGGGAAGAGGAATTATCTGGCGGAAGAATCAAGAGGACTTCCAATCGGGTAAGGGAATCGATACAGCAGGGTAATCGGAGAAAGAAGATGATAAGTTGTGGTGGTGAAGAAGGCAGTGGATGTGATCTTCGGAAGCGATGGCAAGTTGCAGGTGGAGATTCTTGTGATTCAAGAGGATCGCTTGAGTTTGGTGGATTTCTTTACCAAAGAAGATGGTTCGGGAAAGATAGAATAGGAAAGAAGCGAAGAGAGCAAAGCAGACCAAGAAGAATGGAAGCACCGAAGACCGACTCTCATCCCACACCGGCGATGGAGAAAGAAGAATAGATTGTGTACGGATATTGAATGGGATGGATTTGGGGTTTATTTCTCTAAAAAGGGTTTAAATGGTACTTTGTATTTTTTTTCTTTTGAAAAGGGTAAAAATGACTTTTGAATTTTCTGTTGGAAAATGGACTAAGGGTATAACGTTCCAAAGAGATTTAGAAGGTAGTATGAGTAAATATTGTCAACTTATAAGTTGATACGTAATAAGTTTGGATTTTAGGGGTGGTATGAGTAAATTACCCTAAAATAAAAAATTGAAAAATCTTATTGTACAAGAAAATTTTCTTCACCAATTTACATAGAAACAAACGATAGAATGGATTTTATTGCAGGCAAGAAATTTGTTTTCTTCACATACCAAGTAATTCTTCTTTATGATTGGAAGTTTATATTATTTTTAATGTGCAATTCCAGTATGGTATTTTCTTTGCATACATGAGGTTGTGGGAGCAGGAAGGAGATCAGGAATCTGATGTGGATCTTATTCCTCTCTCCCCCTTCTCTCTTTCTCTTTCTCTATGTTGTGAGAGCAGGAAGGGGATTGGATTTGGAATGCCAAAGGGTGGGAATTTATTATAATGTTACCACAACAATATCACAATTGTTATTGAATTTGGGGAAAAATAATATTATTCTTTTACCATAGAAAATAAAAACATAGAATAAAAATCACATTACTAATTTCACAAATACATGTCAAGTGTTTCTAAAACGGCCACTAGAAGTCATACATTTTTTGTGACTAATACATACAAATTCAGCCTACCTTCTTGGCATAATATTTTTTCATAACAACTGATTATGTCAAAGCATAAATAATTTTTTTTTTTTGTATTTTCTTTAAATTTTCATGCATGAATAATTATGAGAATGAAATCTCAAAGTACAAAACTAAGGCATTGGAGGAAACCAATCAAAGGTATTAGTAAGTATACATTTACATACTTTTTTAAGATCATCTTTTTTAATAATAAAAAACATCTTTGCTTTTAATTATTTTATTGAAAATATATGTATTACATCCCTTGTAATATACCTTAATCTCATTCACCCATCTTTGTTAGTGATAATATCTCTAACACCTCCTAGACACCCAAACGTTATCTTAATGCACACTATTTACTTTCGTTTGTATATATTATGTTAGGATTTTTTTTTTCATTTCTATTTTCACAATTACCTTTTACTTTTTATTTTATTTTCACAATATCTTATCTTCTTTGCTTAATGTAGGTGGAGTAGTATCACCGCTGAAGTCGCCGATGTCAGAGAGGAAAGGCAAGTTAGAGATGCTGCTTGACTAGCGGCTGCTACCCAGACTGCCATGATTCAAGGTGCTTTCTCTCGTACCGCCTCTCTCTTCTTCTTTCCTCTTTTTTTTTTCCTCTTTTTCTTTTTCTTCTTTTCTTCTCCTGTTGCTGCTTATTCATTCTCTTTCTTCTTCTTCTTTTTCTTCTTATTTTCTATTTCAGTGCTAACCCGTGCAATCCTTGCTGGTCAGTTATGACATGCGGGGTCCCAATAAACAGCAACAACCCTGAATGTCGTAACCTTGAATGTTGCAAAAACGACCGTGAAGAAGCTGGTGAAAAGTGAGTGAACTGCAGGGACATATTTGAAATGGGTGTTGGATTCATGGAAGGCATCTCATTTCTTCACAAAGAGAAAAAAAATGAAATCCATCACTGGAATTTCTGTTTCAGGCTTTTCTATATATTTTTTTTTTGTGTGTTAGTATGAGAAGAAGATTACAATTTCAAATTAATATTAAACCCTCAACTCATACGAAAAAGTTATATTATTCTTTTTTTTGGCTCAGAAATCTTTTCCGACAAACCAGTTCTAAAACAAAATAAGAAGCATCGTCGACAAACCAGCTCTATTAAGATAGATGGTAAATTCTGATTTGAGAAACAGAGAAGGGATGAATCAGCCGATGCTTTTTGTCATTAACGAATTTAAGTTTTTTATTTATTTAAAATGTAAAATATTAAGTGTTTAAGTTGATCAAATTTTTTTTCTTTAACCAAAACCAAAAGTACTTTTTCATGATTTATTATTGTAAATCGAAGTCGTTCCTATCTATCTCTCACTGCGAAGACATGGGGAAGAGTGGAAGATTCTTACTTGATGCGAGACTATTTTGCCAATACAGGTAGTAATCTCTCTCTAACTTCGAAGTGGATCATTTTATTTTTTGGTAATAAAAACCCTAAATGAATTCCTCTAACTATGTGCTTCGGATTACTCGAAATTGGTTTTGTGAGAAAAGCTAGAATTTTAATAGTCTACTAAAATCATCCATGATACTTACTCATATTGTCAACTGTTTCTGGACTGGAGAGACATCCCATTTGATTGTTTGATTATAATATTATTGATGAGAGGAATAAATGTTGCTCCCTTAAGTCTTGTGATCAGCTATATTATATAATAGTAGATACTTGCTTGGGCTCACCGCCATGTAAACACCAGAAATTGTGTGGTTACATGAGTTAACCAATGTCATTACATGAGTTCACCAAATGTGTCAAATGAGTCAACCTATCTAATTACTTTCAAATGTGTCATTACATGAGTTAACCAAAGTCACATTGACTTTAATTTTTTTTTTTTTTTTTTTGTTGCTAGAAATCAGTAAATATATTAAAAATATAAAATAAAAGAACGATTACAAATCCTCAGTTAGTAAAATTCCACCTTTGACATAGTCATCAGTAGGATCTAACTGAAGACCATAATTATAAACATTTAAAGAAATATATAACGTCGACAACCAGAAGCATCCTAGACTTTAGCTATGAATGTTCTAAAACATTGACTTTAAAAATATAAATGTTCTAAACTAAATTATTTGCAAATCCTTCATTATTACAATAAAAATAAAAGACATGTAATGTCAGTATGTTTTCATAAGCTTTTGAAAATTAGACTATTTTTCTATTTATATATTACATGTTGATGGCATAATCATCTCTGATACCGTCAAAGAATGGGTCTTCAAAGACTAATAGATTGCTGGTCATACCAGTTGAACAGTATCTTCGTTAGGCTCGACACACCGAAGACAGCGTATTCAAATCCTCTCATCTCAGGGGTTCGAAAGGAGGGTGACTCCCATCAGCCGATGCCTAACACGTGGGTGTCAGTTAGATCTGAACCCTCCATCCGAGCCGATGCATAAGCCGACACCTCTTGTTGACTCACCTTATTGGCTCGAATGGAGGGTTCAGATCCAGCCGACACCCATGTGTCGGGCATCGGCATTGGTTTGTAGTAGCTGCCCCTCCTCCCGAACCCCTGAGAGGAGAGGATTTGGATCCTAAGACAACAGTATGCTGGTCATATCAATTGGCCACCTCACCTAATAGCTTGTTTAGACTCAATACTGATGCAGCTTTAACAGTGGGTGGGGTATGTGATACAAATCCAAATCCTCTCCTCTCCGATTCCCACCCCATCCAACCGTTGAAGTCTGTTAGAATTCAAGTTGACACACAACTCCAATAGTTGAATGGAGTAAGAACCGAGGAGGAGAGGGTTTCCACTCATGTGATACAGTAGACCTTTGGCCTTCTATTTTAATGCCATCTACCTTTTCTTTGGTGGGGGCGGGTTAAGCCTTAACTTTGAGATCTGAAATAAAAGAGGCTATCGAAACTTGCCTTTCACGATTGATGGTAGAATCAGATTGCAAGGAGGTTATAAATCTCATCTCTTGTCCTCATCTTTCTAAAGATATTTTTGTGCAATCAACTGTTTTGCTCATTCCCCTGACCTAAACTAGGAAGGTTAAATGGCTCAATTCCACTCGTTGGATAGTCATCTATGTAAAACTAATCTCAGTGTTTCTGATTAATAAATTCATTCATTACCAAAAAAAATAAATAAATAAATAAAAAAAAAACCACCTAATTACAGACGATATTATCATATAGGATCATAAAAGATGTGATGCTCCAATATTCTATTCAAGAGAAAAGTCAAGATTTGCACCCAATTAACAAACGTGGCTATCCAACATATTAGAATCAAGATAGAGTTCAATTTGATTACCAAACAACAGCAAGAGGCAAATATATACAAAATTTATGCTAGGTCTTGAAACAGAAAATCTTGCAGATTTTATACAGAGGTTGAAAGATAGAATGTTAAGCATCCATTGATTCAATATTCTTTGAACAAAATCACTGAAATGTAAATCAGGATTGGAACATTGGGTATGTATTCTCAGATAACAAAACCAATTATAACAAAGACGACTTTCTTGGTAATTATAAGGAGACACATGTTAACTAATTGTAGGAATTTTTATAATTCCAAAGAAACTTCATTTCGACAAATCTCATATGGAATATAAAATACATCTGAGTAATAACACTTTGAATTAAGAGAAATAGGACATACCTTCTTGTAGGAGATTGTTTTTCGACCTTGTCTTGACGCTTGATTCCTGCAGAGATTCTTGCAGAGATCTTCTACAGTCTCCTCTCCCTTAGGTATGGGTCCTCTTGATTATTCACACAGAGAGAGACTATAGGGACCCATGTTCCATATATATAATGTTTTAGATTCCAAATCTATTCCAATCCCATAATGGAATAGATTTGATTTATATTTGGTAAGGGATAATCAATTATCCTTAATTGGATTCACACTAGTCAAAATAGGCAAGTAGGATAATGTTGCCCATAATAGTAAAATATAACAAAAAGATTTTACAATCTCCCACTTGGGCTACATTATTCCACAAAACTATTAAAAAACTAGTGTAGCTATGGTAACCATTAATTAAAAAAACCAGATTATCTCAAACCTCATATCTTCCAACAAACAGACTAATGTTGAACAACAGCAGAAGATACACCTCAATTATACAGCATACAACTTTCTGTTATTACGAACATAAGTCTCCTTGTTTATTTTAACCTTGACTTATCGCCTCTGAAAACTTGATTTAATACTGTCTTTATGCTTTTGGCTTAATACCGTCTTCTGAGAGTTTGCTTAATACTGCCTTTTGGGTCCTGGTTTAATACTGCCTTTTGTATTCTGGCTTAATACTGCCTTTTGTGTTATGGCTTAATACTGTCTTTTGAGACTTGACTTAATACTGCCTTTTAAGACTTGACTCAATACTGCCTTTTGGGTCCTGGCTTAATACTGCCTTTTTGAGACTTGGCTTAATACTGTCTTTTGGATCCTGGCTTAATACGGCCTTTTTGAAACTTTGCTTAATACTGCCTTTTGAGACTTGGCTTAATACTGCCTTTTGAGACTTGGCTTAATACCGCCTCTGAAAACTTGGCTTAATACTGTCTTTATGCTTTTGGCTTAATTCCGTCTTCTGAGAGTTGGCTTAATACTGCCTTTTAGGTCCTGGCTTAATACTGCCTATTTGAGACTTGGCTTAATACTGCCTTTTGGATCCTGACTTAATACTGTCTTTTTGAGACTTGGCTTAATACTACCTTTTGAGACTTGGCTTAATACTGCCTTTTGAGACTTTACTTAATACCGCCTCTGAAAACTTGGCTTAATACTGCCTTTATGCTTTTGGCTTAATACCGCCTTCTGAGAGTTGGCTTAATACTGCCTTTTAGGTCCTAGTTTAATTCTGTCTTTTTGAGACTTGGCTTAATACTGCCTTTTGATCAATGACATGTCAATGAATCATAGCAATAAATGAATGCTGAAATAAAATAACCATTGTTATTAATAACTATGCCAAAATCATAGACAATATAAAAAAACATAATGAAATAAATCATTATTAATGTGAGAAAAGTCTCCCACTAATCAAGCATATTTAATGAATTAATCATTTCTATATTTAATATACCATTATCATCATATACCATCAAAACTGGTATAGACAACCTTGAGAATACAATATCTCTCCACCCCATTTTAAAGACCAAAATTTCTTTTGATTTCACTCTGAACATCAATTTTCAATGTTCCTTATTTGAATTTTTCTTCTACCTGATCTTAGGGATTGAACATTCCTAAAGACCAGAATACAATATTTACTGAGTATATCTAGGTTAAACACTCTTAGACTAGCTTTCAATTTTTCATGTCAATTCATAGAACTGATCCGCCATTACAGGCATCAAGTTGTTTGATCATTATATGTTCTCTAATATGAGTGATATAATATAAACATACACACAAGATAAGTTAAATTAAACAATAATTAAACATATGCAAGTCCAATTATTTTGAAGAGTCAACCGAAACTACACCCTCATCCTTTGGGACAAGAGTGCACTGGTCATCTTACTATCTGTGTAGAGTCAACCGAAACTACACCCTTATCCTTTGGGACAAGAGCGCACTGGTCCTCTTACTATCTGTGCAGAATCTGCGAAGGGATAATGACTCTCGAAATTCCACTACGTTTGGGTGTATGAAAACTTCTAAAGTCAAGATCCTTCATCCATGTGCATGAGTATACATGATCTTTGACACCGCCACCTTTGGGTGGACAATGCCGCTCTTTGCTGCTTCCACAAAAGTGAAAAATTTGATAATGTCACATTTGAGTGAGCACTATCCTTCTTTGCTGTGTCTATAAATGCATAAGTACTGGATTTGAGCATATCATGATAGAACTGAGCTTGCCACTTTGGTGGTCCCACCCAATCCTTACACAACATGTACAAATCATAATTTGAATAAACTGGGACAATGCCACCTTTGGATGAACACTGTCATTCTGTAAAGCATTTAAAAATACAGTTGCTTGAAAAACATTATCCTAATGCACAACTAAGACCTCAAAGATTTGAAGTCTATACTTTGTGTGATTTTACTTTGCTACAAGTTTTACTTTGTAGCAATCAATTCTCCCACTGAAATCACACATTTTCTTATATATCCAACACTGATGTGTATACCAAAGAAAATAAATAAATCATTAAACAACAGCAGAATGGAGGTCATTATTTTCCCTTCCTAAGAGTCAACCGCACTACACACTTATTCTTTGGGATAAGCATGCACTGGTCCTCTTAGATATCTAGGCTGAACCACCAAAGAATGATGACTTCAGAAAATTTCACCACCTTTGGGTGAATGAAAAAACCCTCAGCCGATCATCCTTAAAAATCATTTCTATTCTTAAGAGTCAACTGCACTACACATTTATCCTTTGGGATAAACATGCACTGGTCTTCTTTAGATATCCAGGCAAAATCGCCAAGGAATTATGACTTCAGAAAATTTCACCACCTTTGGGTGAATGAAAAACCCTCAGCTGATCATCCTTAAAAAATATTTCTTTTCTTAAGAGTCAACCGCACTACACATTTATCCTTTGGGATAAACATGCATTGGTCCTTTTTAGATATCCAAGCAAAACCGCCAAGGAATGATGACTTCAGAAAATTCACCACCTTTGGGTGAATGAAAAATCCTCAGTCGAACATCCTTAAAAATCATTTCTTTTCTTAAGAGTCAACCACACTACACATTTATCCTTTGGGATAAACATGCACTAGTCCTCTTCAGATATCTAGGCAAAACCGCCAAGGAATGATGACTTCAGAACATTCACCACCTTTGGGTGAATGAAAAATTCTCAGTCGATCATCCTTAAAAATCATTTCTTTTCTTAAGAGTCAACCACACTACACATTTATCTTTTGGGATAAACATGCACTGGTCCTCTTTAGATATCCAGGCAAAACCACCAAGGAATGATGACTTCAGAAAATTTCATCACCTTTGGGTGAATGAGACTTCCTAAAATCAAAAACCCCTACAATTCATGTGCATGAACATACCTTTAATTTTGACAATGTCACATTTGGGTTAACACTGACTTTCTTAGCTGTTTTCCACACCATGAAGAACAGTGTATTAATATATCATTTATTGTATATGTAAATGCACAAATTTAGGGTTTGAGGATCACCATGTTGGAACTGAATGTACCACTTTGGTGGATTCCATTCAATCTTCACATGATACCCACAAACCTTAATTTGATCAAAACTTGACAATTCCACTCTTTGGGTGTACATCGCCCTTACACAAACATTTAGAAATATATGAACTTTGAATTTGAAGATATCATGATGAAACTAGGTGTACCACTTTGGTGGGTTCCACCCAATTCCACAATGATATCCTCAAATCCTACTTTGCAGTACTTGTGGGTCAATAAACAAAATATCATGCACTCATAACCTTTTATAAGTATTTGGAACAAAAATAACTGATAAATAAGCAGAAAACTGCAAATCGGATTAATTTGGGGCACATTTTAATCAAAAATAAATTTCCCAAATCACTAAAATGTATCAAACTGTGTACCAAACTATAGAGCATCAAAATACGAAACCAACGCAAAAAACCGCGTCAAAATCCGACGCTCCTAGCTCTCACAATCGCCGATCAAAGTTGGCTTATTCACTCTTGTATCCAGAACCGGCTAGAACCGGTTCATCCGGGTTCGGTTCGGTGTAACCGGGCTCGGTTATGGGCGGACCGAACCCGCAAAACAGAACCCTTTTTTTTTTTTAATTTAATGCTTTGGTCCAGACCAAATCAAACGGTTTGGACCTTAAACCGAATCGTAAACCGGCAGTTCAACCGCCGTCCCAACCAACTCACAGTCCGGGTCATTGGGTCAACAATTCGGGTCGGTGGGTCGAGCTACTGGGTCAACCTTGCGGGTCAGTGGGTCGGGTTTTCGGGACGCCATGCAAGGTTCGGGTCGAATTCTCGGGTCGGGTTTTCGGGTCACCACTCCCCAGTTTCGGGTCGAGTCAACCTCGCTTGACTGGCTAGGCCTGGGCTGGGTAGAGGGCTGGGTAGACTCGGCCCGAGTCAACCCAGCGAACCCGTTAGGGTTCACGATTCGGCGCCGAGTCGACCCGGCAACGACTCGGCGCCGTCAGAATAATATATTTTTTTTTTTAAAGATCTGGCGAGTGGATCTCACTCGCCTCTTTGGCCGGCGCGTGACGGTGCGTCCGGCCTCCGGTGACGGCGATTTTTATATCGCCGTGACTGTCTCAGGGAGATCTACAAACTGGCATAATTTTTGTATGTAATTTTTTCAATCAAAAAATTATCTGATTTTAAATCTCTCCCTTTTCTCCAAAAATCAAATGAAAAGTAAGAAAATTTTCTTTCAATACTCAATGATTTTAAATCCATGTGGGATGACTCTGATACCACTGTAGGAATTTTTATAATTCCAAAGAAACTTCATTTCGACAAATCCCATATGGAATATAAAATACATCTGAGTAATAACACTTTGAATTAAGAGAAATAGGACATACCTTCTTGTAGGAGATTGTTTTCCGACCTTGTCTTGACGCTTGATTCCTGCAGAGATTCTTGCAGAGATCTTCTACCGTCTCCTCTCCCTTAGGTATGGGTCATCTTGATTATTCACACAGAGAGAGACTATATGGACCCCTGTTCCATATATATAATGTTTTAGATTCCAAATCTATTCCAATCCCATAATGGAATAGATTTTATTTATATTTGGTAAGGGATAATCAATTATCCTTAATTGGATTCACACTAGTCAAAATAGGCAAGTAGGATAATGTTGCCCATAATAGTAAAATATAACAAAAAGATTTTACACTAACATATAAGCTTCGACAAAGTATTGGCAGCCATCCAACATGCAAGATCAGGAGCTAAGCTAGGGAGATATAGCACAAATTCAGCACAAAGAGGTTTAGATTATTATTCAATTTCAGAAAAACACTGAACAAGGCATAAGCCATAATGGAAAATAATGTAAAAAACAGATTATATAGTCGGTTTGGTTCTGTTTTGGTCTTGTATCAATAGTCTAAGATCAAACTATTCAATTTTTATTAGGTTGCCTAAATACATTTTTTATTAGCTTGGGATTGTGGTATTAATTGTGAATTTGGATTTTTGTAGTCGGCTCAACAGAGTGATCTTTAGGGTGAAGGGTTTTTATGTGTAGTTGTCAAAGGGTCTAGGTGTGATCAGAGGGCTGGCCTAAGCGGTGGGTGCCTTATGTATTCTTCATAAGGTGGGCCCCTCGAAGCCAAGCCTAGGTGACACCTAGGGCGCCTTATCAGCCTAGGCGGTCTCGGCTTTTTAGTTTCACTTGTTTGTTTTTATTATTTTGTATAACTCTTTTTTATTTATAATATGTTGGTTCTATTGTTAACCTTGCCATTGGTTTGTTTTCCTGTTATACTACATGGAGATGCCAAATCATATTACAAAAATAACCAAAACAATATCAAATTTCAAGATAAAAATAATAACAATTTTTTATCATAGAAAATAAAAAAAACATTGAATAGACATGTCAAGTGTTTCTAAACCAGCCACTAAAAGGCATACATTTTTTATGATTAAATCATACAAAAAGCACCCTAGCTTGTTGGTATGATATTTGTTTATAACAACAACTCATTGCTCCAAAGTGTTCATGATAAGTAATTTTTCTACATTTTCTCTCAACTTTTGTGTATGAAGAATTATGATAATGAAACTTGAAACGACTAGTCTTATAAGGCATTGGAGGAAACCAATCAAAGGTATTACTAATTATACATTACATACAGTTTTAAGATCATTTTTTTAATAATCACAACCATGTTTATCTTGTAATCATTTAATATTCTTACATTTGTTATATCCAATGCACTATTTATGTGAAAACAGCGAATATTTCCACTACTATAATAGTTCAACAACAAAACACTAAATATTAAATAATAAATTAAAAATATCATATCATGTGAGCATGACATTATATCAGGCATTACACATTAAAATCGTATCCTACATATGAAATATTATATATTTAATTATGCAATTAAATGGTTTTATTTGGTTTACTAACTACTTTTACTCTGTTTCCTTTTTGTTTCATTTAAACAGTTTGTTATTGGTTAATTGAAGGTTTAACAGTTATAAACCAAATGATACAGTACAAAACAATGCCGAAGTGGCACAAGCTGAGGTGGACAGATAGTACGGCTGTTCATAGCATGTTAGAAGCGTAAGTTTACAATGATATAAAAAGGGGGAATTGTAACTTGATATGATCGAAAAGTCATCTGTTCATTTCATTTCTTTTTTGAATTTCCCTCTCTGAAGTGTCTGTTATAGGGAGCTCAGAATACATGATAGATCAAGGATTTCTTTGATCATTGATATTTTTATTGAAAGAAAAATTCCATCGATCTATTGGCAATTTCACCATGAGTTATTGGCAATTTCACCATGAGTGAGGGAACTCAAGGTCAATAATTTGATCTCTGAGAAGATTTTCACACAAATAGAAAATTTGCAATAGGATTTGAGTGAGGATCTGAAATCAATTTTTTTACCTTTACTCCAACTGGAAAAATTAACTACAAAGGTCGAGGCATGAAAAAAAAATGGTGATGTACCAGAAATTGCCAGAAGAAGAGAACGAAATAGATTGGAAAGAAGAAGAAGTTGAAGGTGTTCACAAGTCCACAGCACATCATACATTCTACAAGACACTCACAAAATACGTTTAGGACCACATTTCTCAGTTCACATGATGATGCTCATCGCAATTCGCCGCTCACTCCTGCCGGCAAATCTATCAATATCCATATCATTCCTATTTCTGATAATCAATGGAAATGGTTATCTGCATTGCCATTCGATAGAGGAAAACTATTTGCTCCAGCGTCGAGCACGGTTCCAGCAAAATATCGGCAGCGGTGGTTCTCAAAGAGGACGTTGTTGATAGTATGTTAGAAGCGTTAGTTTACAATGATATAAAAGGGGAAAATTATAACTTGATATGATCGAATAGTCATTTGTTCGGTCCATTTTCTTTTTGAGTTTCCATCTCTACAACCTCTGTTGTAGGGAGCTCAAAATCATTTACATTGGAGATTGAACGATTTCTTGGATTAAACAATCGAACCGATTAACTTTGTGTAAAATCAAACCCAACCCAAAACAATTAATTTCAGTTTGATTTGGTTTGGTTTTTTTCTGATCGATTTTGGTTCGGTTCTCGGTTTCATTTTAGAGTTGACACCCTATATAGTTTATTTGCAAATTTTTAACAGGATTTTTAGCAATTCTATGGTACTTATTGGAGGTTTCTCTAGACTCTATTGGATGTTTTTAGATGGCCATTGATTATGGTCGTTTCTTGGCATGGTTATTGTATCTAAGTTTCGGGAAAAAAAGAGAGTTGAGAAACTGATCTGAGTACATAAAAGCAAGGGAAAGAGAGGAGCTAATGACTTCTAACCTAAGGAAAAACAGTGGACTGAAAACTGAATCCTTAATAATCGAATTAGTGGGTTGTGAGAGCCAATTGGTGTCAGGTATGATAATGGATGATTTATTGGAAGGGAAGAGGACTGAAAGATTTTACAGTTCTCAGTTAAGAGTATGTGAATCTCCACTATAAAACATGTCCAAGAATAAATGTGATAGGTGTCAGTATAAGACCGATTAGGGATCCTAATCGATCGTATCGTATATAAATGAGTCAATGTCTTGTAAATCAGGACCGATTAATTAAACAGGTCGATCATGGTGCAAGGTGTTAAATTGGTGAAGATCAAATAGGCCAGACTGAGACCGACCGAGACCAACCGATTGACACCCCTAGTTATGTGAAGGTTTGATAGAATATGAAACTTACTAACTGAGAAGATAGACGTAAAAAATCAGGGTTGAGGCGCTGAGAAGAAAGAACAAGGAGAAAGAAGAGCATACAACTCTTAATTAAAAAAGAATGTTTTGAAGGAGAAGAGTGAAAAGGGTTTATAGTGTTTGATGGCAAAAGAGAACACTTCAATAAAGGAGTTGAAGGGGGTTATTAAAATAAGTTGACTGTAATTAGATCGTCCATTTTCTTAATTAATCTTTATTTTATTCTTTAAAATTTTTTAAGTAAAAAATAAAATGTTTTTTTATTTACTTTTTTAAAGTGACAAACCATCATGTTATTGTCAAATACTATCGCAGTCTTGCATGATTTTCGAATACACACGTAAATTGACAATAATTATTCTCACTAAAAAAACAAGTATGTAATAAAAAAAACAAATTAAGTACCATTATCATTGTCGAGGGTTCTCATTGTCTTTCTTTTTTTTTTTTTTTTCTTTTCTTCAAATGAAATTATCCTCTTTAAAAAAAATAAGATGTCTTTTTTCTAATATTAAAAAATTATCCAATAATTTGACACCTTAATAAATATCAATACAAAAATTCCTTTTTCAATTTTTCACAAATATTTAAACTATTTTTCCACTTCTTATGAGTAACATTATCAAACGTTTTATCTTGAAACACAGTCCAATTGTTATTGAAGAACATTTTATTGTTAATAAATCTTGACCGTGATCAACTACAGACCAATTATATATATATATATATATATATATATATATATATATATATATATATATATATATATATATATATATATATATATCAAAGTAGTAGAATATGTCATGCTGGCATCAATGGCAAATTCAGATCCTCTTCAAGTGTTAGCTTATCGCTTGTCTGTAAGATCGTTTATCACTTGTCTATAAGATCACCGAATATGTCATGCTGGCATCAATGGCAAATTCAGATCCTCTTGAACTGTCAACTTATCACTTGTGTATAAGATCAAGTTCATGTCCAGCAGAGGTATACAACGATTGTGAAACAGTACGGTTAGAGATTATGTTTTGCACTAATGGTTGTCTTCAAAAGACAAAGATGAGACTCATAATCTAGACCTAAACTCATAATCTAGACCTAACTTCGTCAAACCATCACCTAACCAACCATCCAATCTCTCTATTTTTATAAATATTATATTCAAGGTTTCATACACTATACTAACCTGATTGAGAAGTTTTGCAACATAAAATGAAGACATTAGTGAGAGAATATTCCTAAGAATCTATAACGAGAGAATCTTAATTTTTTAAAATTTAAAATTAAACAAAAGTTTTTCTGATTTCCGTCGGGGACTTCATGACCTGAGTCATCCAATTTCTAAAAGTATATAAATCCCAAGATTCGGATGCCAAATAAGCGTTGGGGATTTTTTTAACATTCTTTTTTTATATGAGATTTTTATTTTTTTTCTTTCCAAATTTATATAATTTTTAATTGCATAGAGGACGAGTTGGGTGTTTGTTGTGAATTCAAAGATTCAAGGGTTATTTGTTAGCAATAGAATATATATGTAGCACCCCATACTTTCCCACTGCGTCAGACTCAGTACTACCGTTTAATTAAAAAAATATAAAATTATAATAAAAAAATCGATATCAAAACTTAGAAGCTGATTGATAACACCTACTCACTTACCCTCAAACAATTCAACACGTGTTCGGTATTCTTTCTTCCTTCCTAACCCCTCTCCCTCCTGACAGCCCAGGCCCAGACTGGATAGTAATAAGTAGTCTAGTAGCCAACAACTTCTTTATTTTGTTGTTTGGCTGGCTGCCCTATCTTAACTGGATTCTCTCCCTTTCTTGTTCTCATTTGAGAAACTGAGAATCATAATTTTCCTTGGTTTTCACCAAACTCCAACAAGTTGATATTTGTTTATTCTTCAACTATTTTCCACTTTTGGTTACCACCAAACAAGATTCACACCAAACAAACGTGCCCTTCACTTAGCTTTTCTTTTCCATCTCTTTAAGGGTGTTAATCTGACCCAGTGCATGGATCGAACAAGTTCGATATAACCTGAACCCAATCTGGGTCGAGTCTCTTAACGGATAAGTTTCGGTCTGAGTTTGTAAAGCTTGACACTGTTTCAGTTCAAATCGAAATCAAATCAAACCGACCTATTAAGAAGTCCAAGCTAACCCAAACCAATAATATACAACTCGAACACCGATAAGGCCCGTTAAAAAATCCGAACTAATTCTTTTTCCTACTCAAATAATAATCAACTAACCAAGGATCATAGTTTCAATTTGTGTTGCAAGGTTGCGGTGGCACATAGCATCGAACAGTCACAGAAATCTCTTCTCAAGTTTCAATTTTCTGTGAAGACCTTCTTGATGTTAATGTTGGTTAGGTTATGATATTGGTCTAGGTTAATGTCAGTCTGGTTCAGTTTTAGTTTGAAAAACAAGAACATATTATAAATCAGTTTGATTATGATTTCTACTAATAATAATCTTAATCGAACTAAATTGAACTGATAAACCATTTATGAACCGATTAACCATTAGTCATTGGCTGGTATTGGGTTTATTGGGTCAAATCCGGTTCAAACAGGGTTGTTTATGGTTCGGCCTGTGGATTTAAGGCATATTCCTCTAGGTCTCATGGAATCTTAGCCATCCATCTGTTTGACTTCTCCAACGGACATATTATAAAAGTAAAAAGGAAAAGATCAAGGGGTATTGGCAATTTACAGGGGTGGGTGAGAAGTGAGAAACATCTCAAATGAGGGACTTTTGTGTTATTCTATAAATTACTAAGGAGGTAATTGATAAATTACAAGAGTTTGCGTTTCTCTGCCGCTTACCTCGCTGATGACTTTCTCTTCATTTTTTGTTTTCAAATACTAAAAGCTCCGTCTTCTTCTCCCGTCTTCTTCTCCGCTCTTTCTATATAAATATAGGGGAGAAAGGTGGGAGAAGAGAGGAAGATCCACCAAGATCCTCTTTCTGTTTAGTCTCTCTTTGATCCAACTTCACTCGTTCACTGTTCTCTCCTATCCTTCGTTGTCTTCTCTAGATTTCGACACGAAAGATCGGGGAGAACACATTGCAGCTTTAGATATTTCAGATTTTCACTGGGTTCGAAGGTAGCTCTTCTGATCTTAGTGTTCTGCTTCAGGAATTCGTCGAGATTACATCCTCTGTTTTTTTCCGTTACCTCTAAGTTTGTGTGGATCATTCATCAGGTGGAAGGTTTGTGTTTTGGCTTAAAGATCACTTATTTTTCATCTCTTGGTGAAGTCATTGATCACTCCCGTAATCGAATTTTAGGTTTTTTTCTACAGAAATTCCATTTAAATTCGAGTAACTATTCATTATCAACAAGATGATCTGTTCAATCAAGCAATCAGCTTCCCTTGGTGTTCCCGATTTATTACGGCTACGGTCGAAGGCATCAGGACTGCATCCTAAATCATGTACGCTTCCGTCTCTCTCAATGCCAAAAGGCTACAAATCCGTCGTCTGTGCACAGAAACCCCTGTATATTTCGTCCGTGGAAGCTTTTGGATCTTCGGAGAGTGCAAGTACTCGGAAGCCTATTATTGAGTGCAAAGCCTATGAAGCCGATCGATCGCAGCCGCTGGATGCTAAGATCGAACTACCTGACCAGATAGCACAAGCAGCCGCAGCTCAGAAGCTGAAAATCAGTATATATTTTGCAACTTGGTGGGCTTTGAACGTTGTCTTCAATATATACAACAAGAAGGTCCTCAACGCGTACCCCTTCCCATGGCTCACCTCCACACTGTCTCTCGCTATGGGATCGTTGATTATGTTAGTCTCTTGGACTTTGCGGATTGCTGAAGCCCCTAAAACTGACTTGGAATTTTGGAAAACCCTCTTTCCGGTAAAGAGAAGTTGTTTCTGGTGTTTTAAGGATTTCATATTCTTTTGATTTGTTTTTTTTTTTCTTCTTGGGAGTTCTCTTATTGTTCTCTCGCTCGTTTGTATTGTGTAGGTTGCGGTGGCACATAGCATTGGACATGTTGCTGCGACTGTAAGCATGTCGAAGGTTGCGGTTTCGTTCACTCACATCATCAAGAGCGGTGAACCTGCTTTCAGCGTCCTAGTTTCGAAGTTTTTCTTGGGTGAAACTTTTCCAATGCCGGTATATCTGTCTCTTGTACCAATTATTGGCGGTTGTGCTCTTGCCGCTGTTACAGAGCTTAACTTCAACATGATTGGTAAGAAGATTATCTCATTTCTCAAAATCAATTTATCTCCTTTCACCATCCCTTCCACTTTTTTTCTTTTCGGATTTGATTCCATCTTCTAGATTTGTTGCTTCTTTAGTGTTTCTGAATTCTAAATTTTGGCCGTTTCAATGTGTTGTTAGGGTTTATGGGTGCTATGATATCAAATCTGGCGTTTGTGTTCCGTAACATTTTCTCAAAGAAAGGCATGAAGGGAAAGTCTGTCAGTGGCATGAATTACTACGCTTGTCTGTCCATAATGTCCCTCCTGATTCTTACTCCTTTCGCGATTGCGGTGGAGGGTCCACAACTGTGGGTAGCTGGCTGGGAAAGAGCGGTTTCTCAAATTGGACCTCATTTCATATGGTAAACATAACACCTACCAACCCTTCTTCTGCTTTTATTGTATATAAGTACCACTGTTTATTTTTTAAGTGATTACAAGTTGGTTAACCTTTTCTTGATACTTATTTTCATCAGTTTCAAATCTTTTAGTTGCAGTGATCTTCTAAATTAATGTAGGAGTGGTAGCACTAATACTTATAGTAGTGGTGTTAGTAGGATTGACATGGGTAGGTACAGTAGAGAAATTAGTCTTACAAAATTGGGTTATAATGGTAAAACGATTGAGTATGCACAAGACGAGGGATCTTACATATGATGGTTCCATGTAGAGTTCCAACATACCTAATTGAGTGATTATGATCATTTATCCATTGTTATTGTCCATATTGGTTCTTTATATTAAAAGTAATCGAAGGTATGATTAATGGGATTTCTAAGCTTCTCAAGAACACTCTAGCTTTTTAGACCTTGAATTTTACGGAATACTAATTTGAATAACCGTGGAATTCTATTTTTGAAGTTTTGGTGAAAATATCTGAACTGTAAAACTTCTTATTGCTGGAACTGTTGTCATGCTTCATGGCTAATTCACTGAAGTTTCTAGTTTGCCTGGAGTCATGCATCTCCAGTTGCTCATTCTGCCATGCTCTTTGTGTGGTACAAATGTCAATTCGTAAACTGCGTGTTCCATTTGTCTTTTTCCCCCTCAATTGTGAATAACTGAGGAAGCGATGTTGGTGTTTTAGTAATGAAATGTTTCATTCCATCTTCTGCTCTCTTTTTCATTCTTTGTTCTTATCTGTTGATTTCAAAGCTTTGAAATTTCTTTTCTCCTTTGGCATCTTACTAAAGAAAAATTATTTTCTTTTGGTGGTTGTGTGGCTCTGAATTGTTCATGATAGGTGGGTGGCGGCACAAAGTGTGTTTTATCATTTGTACAATCAGGTTTCATACATGTCTCTGGATGAGATCTCACCCTTGACGTTTAGCATTGGAAACACCATGAAGAGGATTTCCGTCATTGTCTCTTCCATCATCATCTTCCGCACGCCTGTCCAACCAGTCAATGCCCTTGGAGCTGCGATCGCAGTACTTGGAACCTTCCTCTATTCCCAGGTGAGTTAACATTATCTTGTTTATGAATCACTTATGAATGTCAAATTTTGTTGTTAATTTTGTTGTTTCAAGTGGACTAGAATGCCATTGGAAAAAATAGAAGGACTAAAATGCCCTTTACTTCTTTTTCAATGTGAAATGTCTAACCAAATAAAGCCATCGGAGGAAAGTCGCCCCGGCTAACCTTTTTTTCTTAACTACCTCATTCATGAACCTTTTACCCTTAAACAACGGGAGTTATGTCCTAATCCCTGCAGTTATGCCCGATAGCACATGGGGAGAATGATTGGACCTAAACCTTTATTTATACAGTATACGGGCTTGCCTCTTTTCCGGGCTAGCTCACAAAACCTAGACTCCAACGGCTCGCTTGGAAAACGTGACAAAATGATCTTTGTTTGTATACTTTTGATGCCACTCCTTGGTATAAAACAGATTAAAATACAACAAAGCATTAACTTCTAGTGAAACCTGCCTCATTGAAGCTAGGGAACATTAAAAATAAATAAATAAATAAAATAAGTTTTATCAATTGATATATAACTTTTTATCTCATGTTCCATTTTCAAGCGATCAAGTTATACACATAAGAGTCTACTGTAAGGCACTATTGTAGATTTACAGCACATTTCTTAGGTTTGGATGCCAAATTAAGCTGTAGATAATAAATAACCAAAACCATTGTGTAGACTATAGTGTCTAACATATAGGATCAAATTAAAGTTAGGCTCGTTTCACTTGCATACCATTGGAATGCTAGGAGTGTCAGACCATGCTTTCCTACTTTACCCCCTTCTATTGTAGATACAAATGATAAGGTGAGTTCATGAGATATGAAGCTGTACGAAGACATGATATAAGTTTCTTGTTGTTGATAGTGATAATTATGTTATTTTGTACCTGTGCAGGCTAAACAGTAAGAAACAATGAGTAAGGACCTTGTAGTAGCGTGAAGGAAAAAGATTGTTGGAGAGATTGACTAAAGCAGTTGTAGTACTCATTTCATGGCCCCAGCATGTTGGGATTTTGGTAGATTTTTTTTCCCTTTTTTTTTTATATATAGAAATAAGGTCAACAATTAATAGTATTTACAATATAGGTGGATAGATAGGTGTTTTGGAGATTCATTCACTTTAAAATTATCTGTATTAATTTTCAGCCATCAGGGCTTGATAATTATGTCTTTGTGAATGTATGACCCATTGGTATGATATTAATAGGTTCTCTTGTTTCATCTCGTCTGTGATTCTCTTGTGCCTAAACTAGTATAATTGGCAGGATGTCTTAGTTCACTGGCAGGATGTCTTAGTTCATGCGGTCATACCTTATTTACTTGAGGTGTCTGGTATCTCTGTTTTTCAAAAGACCAGACCTCCACATCCCCTGATACTTCCAGGCATTTACGTTGCAAGTTCCCTCAACGATTTTTTTTGGGGTTCTAGCTTCAAGCTCGCGCTGGTTAATTCTAGCCTCAGAGGATATTGCCACTTGGCCCATGGGTTTCATTTCCTGTTTTGCTTGCCACTCAGAAGATCTTGGCATATGCAAAACATGTACATAAGGATGCCCACAAAACTCCCAACTAAACTTGGTGATAGCAAGTAGAATCTCACACTGGTTAGACAAGGGCTTAGTCCATAGATGGTTTCAGTAGGATATATTGCTAGATTTATTGGACAAGATCTGAAGCTGGTTTGTTAAGGTGAAACCAGCGAAGCTACTTGGAGCATACACATGGGAGCTGAGTAGCTGATTTTTGAACCCTTGGGCAGACAAGGAAAGGTTTGAGTAAGTTATATTTCAAATTTCTGATTCAAATTCAACCATATATATGTTTGTGTATTAATAACATGCATCCCTTGTATCTACAATAGATACTATTGTAGTATTGTTTGAGCACTACAATGCATCCTCTGAAGCTGAATGTTCATGTTGAGGCTCTACAGGACCCCTAATTTGACCACATGACAACATGATGTAGCAATTTTGAACTGTTGATGGGTAGACAATGAATTGGTGCTGAATAGGTCACATGTTAAATTTTTAACTCGAATTCAACCATATATATATATATATATGCCCATGTCTTGATGTGTACCCATGTATATCCATGGTTATATACTATAGTCTGAGCAAAACCATGCACCCTTTTATCTCTTCAATTTTTTTTTGAAACCCCATTTGCCACTTGACCGATCTTATTTAAGTTAAAACTTGACATGGGAGCAAAGAACGTAATGATCTATGAGTTAACAAGATTTAGATCCATCCAAAATCTATCACATGGCACATTTGGATTCTGTATAGAAGGAATCATCTACACAGCCATGATGGAGACTTTTTCCCATACAAATGAGCTGTTATTTGTGGTACTAAAAAAACGTTATCTAAGGTTAAGGATGGCACCAATCCACACGCAGCTTGAATGTCGTGACTTACAAATGACTGACACTACCTATGGCCTGTGATGGACTTGGATCGTCTCCAGTCCGCCCACGACTGGGCGGACTGGATTAAAAGGACACGCATACCAATACATGGGGGGCGTATACTTTAAATCCAGTCTGTCCACGACTGGATGAACTGGAGACGATCTTTTTCCGGCCTGTGATGCAAATAGAAGCAGCAGGCTTCTCAGGTTTCCATTAAGTAAATTATCCACTGAACCTCTAATTAGCAGCTGAATATAAATTTACCTTCAAACATAGAAATTTTTTCCGGCGGCAGTTCCAGTTGCCGAGGTGATCCAACCATCGGAATTCATCCAGCGCACATACTAATGTATTGATATGCAAATTAGCTAAATTCCAACTGTTAGATTAGTCAACAGTTCCAACTGCCACAAGAGAGGATTTAGATCCACAACCAAAATGGCTGAACCTAACAATTCGGACCATTCTAGGAAGACCGCATCTAGCTGTTTCTAATCACGCGATCCCGACGGTCCCCTAACTAGAGAAGCCATTGCTATAAGTTCAGCTATGTTGGAGGCAATCTCTAAAGGATTCTTCAAGCTACACAGAGTCAGACAACTTTGACGCCGTCATCCTCTCTAAAATTGCACCCATAACGGTTAGAGCCATCATTAGTAGGATCCGCATCTCTCCTCCTACTCTGGGAGGACAATGGCAACCTCATCCTGATGGTCGACACGTGACTCGATGAATCCGAAACCCACGTTCTAGCTAACACCCAGTCGACAAGCCAAACCGACATGAGGTGTCAGTTCGAACATGGGTCTCAGATTCATCCGAGAGTCACGTATCGACCATCCTGATGAGATTGTTGCGTCCTCCCAGAACCACTGGGAGGAGACGATCTGAATCCATCATCAGTAACATTCTCCAGTAATCATATTATTTTGATGTCATTACTTTCATCTATGTTCCAAGAGAGTTCAATTGCATAGCAGACTCTAGCAAGGAGGGCCTTGTCAACTGTGTTAGCGACCGTTTGACCTCTTTCCGATTCACGATTGCAAGCACAATGTGTATTACCAGCCACGAGCTTTCTGCGCAATTATGAAGAGACATTCTCCTCCCCAAAAAGGAAAATAAACAGTTCGAATCTTCTTCTCCAATGGCAGGATGGAGAATGCTGATTGGAGCAAGCATGTAGGAACGTTCCAACTGTGATCACCTCCCATAGTGGGATCAACTAATTTGTACTCTCACACAGTAATCGCTGCCTTACAACCCCAGAAATGTGTGCTCCCCACTGTGATTGAAAACAAAGAAGCACAATATGGCCGGTCAATGTTAGGCCCTGCAACAGCTGAACACAGATCATACCCATATAAAACCGAAAATGTCATACATTCTACATATTAAAACAGAAAAAACAGCCTTTTTTTAAAACAAGTTTCTGCTTTCAAAACATGGAGGAAAACCCCTTCCAGTCGGTAGTAGATACAAAATTTGGATCAAATTGGGACAGAAGCCCACATCGAGACAACCTCTATCTAGACCTCCAAATGTTTAATGGCTGTTTGAACGTCCTTATCACCTCTACCACTGCAGTTAAGCACGACCTTAGTTCCATCTGGCAGCGTTGGGCATAATTTCTCCAAGTAAGCGAATGCATGAGATGTCTCCAAAGCTGGGATTATACCCTCCAGTCGAGATACTCTCTTGAAAGCTGCAATTGTGCGAAAAAACAGAACAAATAAGAAAAAGCCCAAAAAAAATAAATAAATAAATATTGCCTACCGACAAACCACCAATTCTTTTTACACTCATGCACAGTCAAAAATTGAAGCCCAACAGATCATGATCCTCACCAGTTATATGGCAAACCTCATTAAAAAAAAAAAACTGCCTAAGGTCGTGTTGTAATTAAACCAACAAAAAAAATTTATAACAAAAAATTTTTATATGTTCATCCATTGCTTCCATCATTAGCCAGTTGCCAGATAGGATTATATTGGTCTCTATTTATTAAACCCCATCATATACATAGGTCGCACAGCTCATGGCTTTGTTCAACATACTCCAATTCACATTGACTGCAAACCGCAAAAGTAAAAACATTAAAAGAACCTATGCGGCAAACAGTGCTATACAGAGGATGCAAGACATCCTCTTTATAGTTTAAGGTCCAGCCCCTCAATTCCCTGAATCTTATACTCCAAAAAGCCAACATATGCCAAACCAAGAGACTTAAACACCATTGGATCATACCACACTAAAATGTAAAACTAAAAATTAGTTATGAAATGAATATCCACTAATCAATTTCCTTCTATTAATATTATTGAAGTATGACCAACAGATAAAAATTTTGATCCTGCTGTGGAGAACTCATAATTTAGAGATGCACCTTAAAATCAGATTACACATGATTTTCTTTGAAAGAGAGAAGACAGACTTTGTGAACATGTTTTATGAAGATAGACAACAGAAATATTTCAACCTATCCGTTCAAGATTGCATTGCAAGCTCTACAGTCAGAAAATAACATTCCAATTTTCAAGCCACGAGGTAAAGCCACTACGTTAACCATGACTAAGATCTGAATCATCTAGTCAAGCACAGCCCATTCCTAGGCTCCACTCATTTAAGTGCAGCTTGAGCTTTGTTTTGCAGCTCATAAGCTGCGCTGAGCTGAGTTATGGTCACCCCACCTCACCTAGAAGTGTCAGCTCATACTCAGATTAAACAACTCAGCACATTTACAGCCCTCCAACCACATACCAAGATATTTAAAGCAAACTATTGTCATTTGAATTTCATATTCTTGATTTAATGTCTTACTGGAGAATAGTTTCTCAAAGCACATCAGTACGGAAACAGACAAAATCACACATATGTCTGATGTTTATGGCATCTCACTCTTTTCTAAACAGGACAACATCAACTATAAGTAGCAGGGAATAATTCTTTGAAGGCAATTTAACGTCAGTTATCTGTTGAATTTAATGAAATATGGCTTTCAAATTAAGTTCTGGATCCGCCAAAGGGAGTCCATCTATGTAGCTTATCTCACTTTATCAGAAAATCTATATTATTAAGCCACTCTCCGGACATCACATCCAAACAGAAGCCACGATTAGTCGACTCCATGGCTGATTATCTAGCTATGGGAGGTGTATTAAAGAGGTTATGCTTTTGATATGCCCATGTAATTACTGTGGTTCATGGTTTTCCTTTTTGGGACAGATGATTCTTGTTCACTTTTCCCTTTGGCTCTTTGCAATGAAAGACTATATTCTTCCCACCAAAAAGAAAAAGAAAAAATAAGAGAGAAGAAGAAGGGAGGGGGGGCTTGCAGAAAATTATCCAGATCTAAAGCATGTGTACCTTCCAGTGCCTCTTCATCAGTGCGCATAGGGGGGGGTCGATCTAAAGCTTACCTTCCAGTGCCTCTTCATCAGTGACGCTATAGTATTCAGCACGCCCAATATCTTTCAAAAAACTATGCTCTGGTCCAACTCCAGGGTAATCCAACCTAATATCACACAGGAATCATTTACATATGGCATGAAAAGCAAAAAATAGCTCACAAGAAACAGTGTGAACCAACAGCATTGGAGGCCTAAGTTCTTATGCTTACCCAGCACTTATAGAATGTGGCTCAACAATTTGTCCATCATCATCCTGCAATAAATAGCTCATAGCCCCATGCAACACCCCTACCTCCCCTTTTGTCAAAGTAGCAGCATGTTTACCACTATCTATTCCAAAACCAGCAGCCTCCACACCAATCAGCTGGACATCTGCATCATTAACAAACTCATGAAATAGCCCCATTGCATTTGAACCTCCACCAACACAGGCGACTAGCACATCAGGCTTGCCACCCCATTTCTCCATAGCCTGTTTTCTTGTTTCTTTCCCAATCACTGCATGGAAATCTCTGACCATCATAGGATATGGATGAGGCCCAGCAACAGAACCCAGAATGTAATGGGTTGACTCAACATTAGTTACCCAGTCCCGTATAGCCTCTGATGTGGCATCCTTCAGTGTGGCAGTCCCAGAATGTACAGCTCTAACCTAATTAAAATAAATAAATAAATTATAAAACAAAAGGCGGGGAAACTGTAAACAACAATAAATTAGCACACCAAAACAAAGGGACAGTATATTCATGTCTCTTCTCCACAGATCGAGCAAAGTAACAGAACATCAAATTAGGCACCCACAAGGAGGTAACCGCACTTCACCAGATTTCATCAAATTTCAGTTGAAATCACTGAAATATTCTAGTTTCAAGAGGGGACCCAAAAATCTTTTTGAAATTATGGCTCATATAAAACTTCTATGACTATGATGACCAAATTTAATTCATGTGTAACCAAAATAATAATTTTTAAGCAAACAATGAAAGATGGACCAACAATGTTAAACATACTGTCTCACGGACATAGGAGTTGTTCAAGAGATTATAATGGCACTAAAGAGGAGTAGTTTTCTTAGGAAAATTAACTATAAAATAAGGCAACATAATGTAACAGCCAGGATATTCATCAGGTACCATAAACTTTACTGACACCTCAGGTTAACAGGTCCAACAAAGCATCTCCTTGGATCAGTTCAACTTGGACTGCCTTACTACAAGAGTTATTGAGCAAATGCAAGTTGCGATATTTACAGCTTCAATTATGATTGCCAGATTTGGTGAGTGTGAATACGTGTACAGATAGAAGCATTCAGGAATTTTCAAGAGTAAACACGCACAGTATTCTTAGAACCATGCCACAGCTCAATCAATTTAAAGAGTAATATAACTCCTTGATTTGGGAAACTATTCCATTTTTTCCTGGCATAAATGATTATAAATGATTGATGGAAATAATTCCCATTGTCAAATGCAGGATTCAGTTAAACATCATACAAGCATATCATCCCTATAACATTAACTTCATTGTATTTGCCATACATGATACATTTATATGCAGAAAGGTTTTAAAGGTAGCCAACCTAGATTTCTCTTATAGATGAGCAATCTGAGTTCAGCCACATGGACAGCTAACCGGAACAATTTGGACCATTCATTTCATAGAGGACCATCGGGATTGGCCATATGTAAAGTTTCGGGATTGGCCATATGTAAAGTTTCAAAGTCCACTTCAACTGGATGGGACAAAATTTGTGCAGAATCCAATTTGTAATTTCAACCCTAATGATTGGAACTTTTTATTCAAAAGTAGCCCCAAAAAAATAAGGGATGTATATTGCTACATAGATCAGTGCTTAGGGATGATAATTTACACCTGACTAAAGGGTGGTGGGGCCAAAACCTGGAGGATTTTTGGACTGTAAAAGAACCCTCTAATTCTATAAAGATAGATCACAGTCTTCAGTGTGAAGTAGGTAGATAACAAATGGACTCTTCAAAAGAACTGAATTCTCACTGCTTGCTATAAGGACTACCAAATTCAGGAGATGTTATTTTTACTAAACCAACAGCTAAAGTGATATTAAACACGAGAAAGCTAAGAAAGATTCACACCCAAGCAAGAGAATTTTCATTCAATGGTTATTTTCCAAAGAACAGCATTCACATACAGCTGATCTGACAACACCCTTCCAAAATAAAAATTATTTTTCAGGCGGCACGTATTTTGGATTAATCTTGCAGTCATAAAACGCCTGTCCTTGAGCATTGCATTACTTTTTAATCCAGGGGTCCAGAAGTAATGAAAAGATAATATTAGCCATTCACCACACTTTGAATCATCACTCAAAAAAAATATTCAGTCGTCATAAAAGGATTTCTTCAAAGCAAATGAGATATAGATTGAACAAGAATACTTGATGGCTCAAATAAAAATAAAAATAAAAACAGCTAAAACAGAAGAATAAATACTAAAAAGCTCAAACCATTAAGGAACAATTCAATTAAGGGTGACAGCAAACCTCAGCCCCAAGAAGCCGCATTCTGAAAACATTAAGAGCTTGCCTCTCCATGTCTTGAGCACCCATGTAGATAATGCACTGCAAACCGAACCTAGCACACACGGTAGCTGTTGCAACTCCATGTTGACCAGCACCCGTCTCAGCAATTATGCGTTTTTTCCCCAAACGTTTGGCGAGCAGAGCTTGGGCGACCGCATTGTTGATCTTGTGAGCCCCTGTGTGATTGAGATCTTCCCTCTTCAGGTATATGTGAGGCCCTTCGCCATTAGGGCGTTTATAGTGCTCTGTGAGCCGCTCCGCAAAGTAGAGAGGGCTTTCCCGCCCAACATAGTCCCTCAAAATTCCATCTAGTTCTTTCTACGATTGAATAAAGGGCGCAATAGAAATTAAAACAAAGAACTGCAACTTTGTTTGAAATACAGCTTATAAACAACAAAGTAGCATAATAACGGTTAAAAAAAATTCAAAATTTAAACTTTTAACGTTCAAGTGTCAATCAAATGCTAAAAAGTGTTAATTTTGTTTATAAAGCTAATCAATAATCAATGAAAACAAATGAAAGAAAACTACAATTAAATGGGAAAGAAAAAAACCTGGAATTCCTCATCCTCCGCAAGTGACCGGAACGCTGATTCGAGCTCCGTAAGAGCATGCATTAGGGTTTCCGGAACGTATTTCCCTCCAAACTTTCCAAACCGACCGAACGAATCCGGTCTCTGAAAATTCGTCCATTTGTTCTCCCTCTCCTCCGCTTGAAGAGCGGATTCTCTCGTCATAACACAGGAAATCGAAGCAGGTTTAATGGCAGAACGGCCGGATTGCGATTTCTTCTGAAATGTGAAGGGTATCCGAGGAGAATCGGAGTAAGAATAGAAAGAATTGTAAGGAGACGTTAGGCTTCTGCAGCTTGAGCTTGCGGAGATCGCCATTTGAGATTTCTTATGAGACCGTAAAAAGGTTATATGGTGATAGGAGATGGTTTCTTACCCCGAGGTGAGAGCGCCAGAGCTCTACGATCCCGGCTTTCTTCCTTTTGGACAAGATTATGGCGATTTCGTAATCAGTGAGAAAATTTGCCTGATGACGTGGAAATATCGCTTGGATTCTAAATCCCTCGTGTGGTTGTAGAGAGATTATCGGCAGAATAGACGGACTGAAATCCGCATAGAAATCGTTTTCTACGGTCGTGTCGTCTACCAAGGGTTGGATTACAGTCAATCTACCCCCCAATGTACTGGCAGACAATCAGACTGATCCCCAAACCTTTGGATCAGTCGCAGGACCGTCCTGCCGCAGGAGACGATCTCTTTCCCTGAAATCTTCTCCCGCGTGCCAGTCCGCCACTCAAACATCTAACGGGCTGGAATACTATGTGTGCCAATGTATTCCAGCCCATCAGATATTTGGTTGGCGGGCTAGCACGCGGGAGAGGATATTTTTGCCAGGACAGACATGCCCCTGGGGATCCAAATCGTCTCCTCCCTGAGATTCGGAGGAAGGGCGGCGGTTTTGATGGATGGCTGATACCTGGCTCTTGGGTGAATCCAAGCCATCCATCAGAGTCGACACCCCTGTCGGCTCAGCTTGTCGAATGAGGTGTCGGTTCAGATGAATGGTTTGGATTCAACCGAGAGCCAGGTGTCAGCCATCCATCTAGGGCGCCATCTCTCCTCCCAAATCTCAGGGAGCGGACGATTTGAATCCATCTCTGGGAGTCCAAATCCTCTCCTCCACGGCTCCCCAACTCCCACCCCATCCAAGTGTTGGAAAGGTGAGCCGGCTCAAACTCCCACCCCCTCTAACGATTGGATGGGGTGGGAGCCGGGGAGCTGTGGAGGAGAGGATTCGATTCCTATCTCTAGAGGGGTTGGATTCATTCAATTTCCAAGTGTTGATCATCCACTAGGGGTCTCCTCCCGAATCTCTGGGAAGAGGGGATTTGCAAAATATTTTTACCGGCTTTCACAAAATTTGAAGAATATTTATTCATTATTATTCATATCCAAGTGGATCCAATCCTCTAGAAGCCGGTCCCACATAACATCACATCAATAGTGATGGAATCTCACGAGAAACACATGTCCATGAAAATGATCCAAACTCTCCCAATTGAAGAACTCTCACAATTGATAACTTTCCCCCTTTAAAATTTATGCTTGTCTGAGTGTGTTTAAACACAGTTGGGAATTCCATTTACTGTGGATCTCACCGCAACACAAGATGGACACTTGCCATTCTAAGCAACAAAAAAGATAGGACTCAACAACAAATAAGATAGGACTAAGCAACAAATAAGATAGGATAAAGGAGTAAGGTCCAAGCGCACATAATCAAGTCAGATGATTCGGATCAGTCCCAAAAAGCCTTGGATTCACGTGTGTGAAATTTAAGGATGTAAATGGATGGTCAAAAATTCGAATTTGATTTGAATTCACATCCATTTAGAAGAATCCGAATTCTAACAATCGAAATCGGATATCAGTCAAATGAACATTATTAATTATATTTGTTCCGTTTACCCTAATATTAAGAAGCATATAACCCTAGGTTTTAGAGTGTTAAGATATATATAACCTTAATATTTATATAACCATTTAAGGTTTTGTCTCTTATTTTTTTAAAGTTAGCATTGGACTATGCATTTGTTTTAAACTATGGTTTTCTCTCATTTTCCTTGCAGTTTGTATTTTAATTCCATTTTTAGGATTCAAGTCAGATTTTAATCAAATATCAGTTAAAATTTTGAATTCAAATTTGATTTTTATACAACCGTTGGGTTTTAGATCGGATTCAGATAGAATAGTTGGTAAACAGATTCGAATAGTGATATATCCAATTCGAATTTGATCCGTTTTACATCAATGAAACTCGCTGTTCTGCTAACTCTAGGTAGTATACGGGATCTTGGCCTGAATAGACCATGGCTAGGAGTGAGCTCTTTTGCAGTCAAACAAAGCCTAAGGTTATGTTTGGAAGCAAAAAAAGAAATTCTTTTTGAATTGAATGAGAGATAAACAAATAAAATGATCATTGTTTTATCATTTACTTTTGTTTTCTTGATATCCAAACATAGCCTAAGGGAATAAAAAGGAGTGTATATTTATTTGAGTTTACTTAATATGAAAAAATAATAATAATTATAAAGCCAATGTCCTAATTACCAAATACTATTCTATTCACAATCTATACATTAAAAAATCAATTAATTCCATAGAATGCTACAAACGGAGCCATAAAGTCTCCAATTGTGAAACCTAATGGCCTTCAAATCGTCTTCTCCCTAAGATTCGGGAGGAGGGGCGGCGACCCCACTGGATGTTCGCCATGTGGAGGTCAGATGAATCCGACCCCTTCGTTCGAGTCGACAAGCCGAGCCAACAAAAGAGTGTCGGCTCGAACAGAAGAGTCGGATTCATTTGACCTCCACATGGCGACCATCCAGTGGGGTCGCCGTGTCTCCTCCCTGAAGTAGAGGGAGGAGACGATTTGAATTTTTTTTTTTTTTTTGTAAGAATCGGATACTATCTTAAAGACAGGCCATAGGTGCAATTAAAATATATGTTTTTTTAGATAAGTGGGAAAAAAAAAAGTTGTTGATTAGTTGTCTCGCTTAACCTTTTTTTTTTTAGGTAAATCATAATTTTATATATTATCCACAATAGTTACCAGTTTACATTTCGTGTACAAAGATCAACTAACCAGGGAATTATGATCCCATCATAAAAAAATCATATCCCGGAAATGCCTATTTTCTTTTTTGCCAAAATCAGCAATTGAAATTAATAAAATGAAATGTAAAAGATATTACAAATCAACTATTGATAAAACCCCATTTTCGGTAATGCCATCAACAGGGCCCAGTAGTGATAAAAATAAGTACTAGTTGTTTCCAGATTCCACCTTCAACATCAGTAGAATTGAAACACAACTAGAAATAAAAAATGTTCAAATATTGAACCTATATCTTAGGTGCTCAAAGGCATCTCATACTATCTCATTAGCTATCATAGAAAGACAAAAAAAGAAAGTACAAGTGGATTGATTCTTAGCACCATGCTTACCAAGAATGTTGACTGTTATGTTTGTTTCTTTGAAGCAATGAGTAAACCTCCATTGAGAAGATGATAAAAAACCTTGAAGAGCTATCCAATGTTGTTGGCATTACCATGGGATTTTATTATAAAATACATCATCCCTCACTGAGTTAGAATCTCCTTCTATCCAAAGATTGGTGAACCCTTTTTTTGATGCTCGTTGCATGCCAAGCAGAAAAGCCTGGAATTCTACTTGGTAATTTGTAGTGATTCCCAGGAGCTGGTAGAAAGCTAAAATAATGTTTCTTGTGTGAACTCTGAATATACTTGCAGCTCCTGCTGCCCCTGGATTTCCCATTGAACAATCATCTATGTTCAATTTAAACCACCCTACTTTCGGCTTCTTCCATAATAACTTTGATATTATTCTTTATGTTGTTGGTTTTGTATATAAATGGAGAGATTTAATTATATTTAAATCTCTTACAGTTTTAATAACCCATGATGCCTTTCGGAAAGCTCTCCAATGTCTTTGATAATCAAAGCAATGGTATTTAAATGGTTTACCTTCAAACCTTCATATCTTGCTTTGTTACGTGGAATCCAGATATTCCATGTAACAACAATTAGATATGCATTCCAGATATCAGGTAGGTCAACAACTCTTTTCTTTCTAGACCATAGAAACGCCTATTTCACAACTGCATGAGCAGTTGAGTTCCTAGTTCTTGGAACATGATGAAAAGTGATATTACATTGTTTAGAAAAGCATTGTAATATGTCCTGGATGACAGTATCCAAAAAATGATCCCCAGATGGCTTAATTCCATGTGAACATTGCACCACCTCCAGAATATCCAGCTCTACCCGGTTCATAGAGAAACCTTGATGAGAAGCCCATTGAAGAGTAGTGCGGACTACCATAGCTTCACCTATAGCAGATGAAGGAAACCTCATTTCCTTTGCTAGCAAACAAAGGATGCCCCATATGGTTTCTACAAATGATGCCAATTGCACTATGAGAATAATCCAAAGCAAAGCATCAATGTTAATTTGAATGGTTATAGGTAATAAAAAACATTTTTTGGAGATATTTCCATCGAGATTTTTGTGTTTAAATCCTGAAGATTTCCAAGGTAGTGAACCTCGCAAAATTCAGCAAAGGCTCTCTAAGCTTTAGAAATCACTTCCATGGGAGTGTAGTATATATTCTCAAAATATAGATAATTTCATGCAGTCCATAGATTCCAAGACATGAATGATATAAATGAGATAAGAAGTTTGTGCATTTGTTCTGGTATTCTATAAGATAGAGAGCACACATGCTGCAACTAGTGAGGGAAAGATACGGATCGATTGGTAATTTAGTTGGCAAGAAGTGGAAGGTTATGAGTTCAACTCTTTTAGTATCTTGGGGCCATCCACACATGGGCGTTAAGTTCTATTTTTTTCCCACTTTAGGTGCAAATGGAATGAGTGCAAGTGGAATGGTTCTCATTCCACCTTGAAATAACCTGATCCATGTGATTGCGGGGTCAGTATGAGTCTGCGGGTCTAGTCAAATCAAAGGTTTAGATACCCATTGTTTATTAGGAAAAGAAAAAAAAAGATTTCTCTTAAGAGAGTGACTTCCCATTAGGTTAAAGACATATCAATTGAAGGGGTTTCTTGTGATCTACCAACATCTCACGGATAAATAACTATAAAAAAATAAATAAATAATAAATCTCACAGGTCATGCATTAGTTTAGTTTTCCTTGTGGTTTACCTAAAAAAAAGACTTCTAGAAGTTTTGTGATCTGTTTTCTTATCCCCAATCCAAATAAAGAGATGCTTGAAAAAGACAAAATTCTCTAATTTTAGCTATCACACAACCCACACCCTTGACAGAGAAGATCACAAAATAAATAAAATTAAAATGACTTGTAAATTTGCTCCGTTAATGCCCTTAAAAAAAGAAAAAATTAGAATGGAGTTTTAATTTATTAATAATTTAAATTTTTTTAGTTGAAAGAGAGTGAAAATCTCAGAATTAAAGGGGCATGCATGAATTTAATTTTCCATGTGGTTTACTTATAAAAAAAATAGAAAAAAAAATACTATTTAAGAAGTTTTGTGATCTGTTTTCTTATCCCCAATCCAAATAAAGAGATGCTTGAAAAAGTATAAGACAAAGTTCTCTAATTTTAGCTTGGACCCGGTCACACAGCCCGCACCCTTAAGAAAGAAGATCACAAAATAAATAAATAAATAAAATCGCAGTTTAAAATGATGACCTATAAATTTGCCTCCGGTTCTTAAAAGAAAAAGGAAAAATTAGAATGGAGTTTAGAAAAGGAAAAGAAAAGCATAAGTTCAAAAAAAAAATTTGTTCTCATGATTTTATTTGCATCTACTTGTATCTTTTTTGGAATTTCATCACCATACATATTCAGTGAACCCGACACTATAGAGGTGAGTCTCATACCACATCAACGGTGATAGAATCCCATAAAGAATATGTGTACATGTAGATGATCCAAACTCATTTTACTCACACTATTAACTAGATATATCTATCATTGCTTCAATCCTCTCTTAACGATTTCATAATTTTATAATTAATTTATATTTAAAATGATCAATAGAATTTATGTTAACTCCTTAATCAATGACAAGAAAAACCTCTATTTTGGTATGTTAAGTCTTTAATTCTGGTGTAATCAAGGCCAGCATGGGTTGAACTTGCATTTGGTTACATCTACTATGGGGTTTAATCATCTTATTTACTAGTCCATGCATGACACTAGGATGTTCAAAAATACATCTCACCTTAAAATAAAGGATGCATGTTAGGCACAAAAATGACGATTTTCCTTGTTAGTTAAAAGCATATTTTGCATCTTGAGAATAAAAACACATATTCTTAGAATATGAATGCATACCATTATATATATATATATTCCTTTTGCTTTTGCTCATGATAAAGATTAAACCATGGTTGTATGTCAAATACAGCCTTGGTTTTGCACATGGTAAAGATTAAATGCTAACTGATTATTTACCATAATTGATTATTTACCTAAAAAAAAAAGCTAAGTGACCATTATATATATATATATATTCATTTTTTTATCAAATAAAAACTAACCATTTTATATTTCTTTTCTAGTGTAGAAATTTGTAAACTGGCATTCTCTCTACCCTCATGAAGATGGTGGGTATTAAGATATGGCCTGCCAAGTATATTTTATGTAAGACCTCATTTTGGTTCATTTTTTATCAAAGATATTTTTATTATTTTAGGTCATATGGGGGATTTCTTGCATCTTCTTAGGTTATTGTGAAAAAAATATAAAAGAAAATAAAGAGAAAAATTATGAAAGCAAGAAAAAAAAAAAAATACAAAAAAAAGGGGGCTTAATATAGTCCTAGAGGTTAGGTTTAGGATTTATGACAAGAGTGGGGTATGTTGGTCTTTAAGGTTAGTGGGCTGGGTCAGGTCAATTTGTTTTGACACAAAGCATTGTCTAAATGGATTCAAATCGTCTCCTGCAATAGGAGATTTTTGTCGTCAATCCAAGGGAGTTGGGTTTGTTCTGACCCCCCAGGGCAGATAAAAGCCGGTATGGCAAATTCGAGGGGAGGATTTGAATACTGGTTTAAATTCCAAAGATGGAAGGGGTGTCAGATGGGTTTTGATTTGGGGGGAAGCCATTTCGAGAAAGGGGAGCTGCCAGTGGATGCCAGTGGATAGTGAGAGAGGGAAGTAAAAGGGGGTTTGAGAAAGAGACGGCTGGGGTTCACTCGGATGGGGACCCCGTATGAGAGGAGGAGAGAAGTAGCGGCAAGGGGAAGAAACAGAAGAAAGAAGAAGAGAAGTTGCAGCAAGCGTGAGGGATCCACATCGTCTCCTCCCTGAGCAGAAAAGAAGGGCTACGGCTGCTAAAAGGGGGTAGAAAAGGGGAAAAGGAAGTGAAGAAAAGGCATTGCAGATTGGTGAGAAAGGATTGTCGGCTGAGACAATAGGAAGGAAGGACAGTCGCGGCTGCTAGGCAAGAGGGTTGGTGCGTTGAGTAAGGGAGAAGAGGGTTTCAGGATGGAATCTCTTCAGTTTCAGTGACAAGAGGAAGGATGATAGAAGAATGAAGGGCAGTTCAACGGCTGCGCCGAACAAGAATCGATGGTCGAAGTAGCAAGCCAATGAGCCAATGTGGAGATCTGGTTCGATGTCTCAGTGGTGGTTATGGTTGTATGTGATTGCATTGGTAGAGATGACTTCAGGAAAGCGAGAATCATTACTTCGGTAGAAAAGGCAGTCCGCAAGGGTAATGCTGCCGTTGGAGATTGAGGTACTGACGCCATTGTTCTTGGTGTCGAGAAGACCGTACAGCTTGTAATCCGTGCACTGCTGGAAGTTATAAAGAATGATGGGAAAAATATAGAGCTTGCTGCAATGACAAGAGAACAATTGCTATGACAACTCGATGAAGCCGAAATTGATGCCATTGTTGCCGAGAATAAATAGTGAGGATAGAGGAAAAACTGCATTTTGTTTGCTTCTTTGCTGTCTTGCTTGGTAAGGTAATTTCATTCTCTTCAATTTCTGAAATTTTTTAATTGTTTATGCTCTTCACTTATAAATTTGGTGAACTCTGCATAATCATGAATGTTCATTGTTTGTTAGATATGGGTTTTATCTTTGTTTTTCATCTTCAATCTAATGGTCTGTTTAATATTGGATGTCCTTGTTTAGTCTCTTTGATTCCTTTTTCTGTAAATGATCGATTTCATTAACCCCGATTTCTTGGATTCTGCATAATGCCTGTGTGAACTCATTTGTTTAGGTTCACTAGTCTTGAGTTTTTTACTCTATTTTATTACCTTGTGCTTCACTGCTTTGGTTCAAAATATGTTGTTTAAGGGGAAATTCCATTTTGCCTTTAACGATTTGAAGTTACCCTTCAAGAGTTAATGGCTTATTTGACACAAGTTTCCTTGTTTTTCCTCATCATTATTTTTCCTTTATCATTTATTTCATTTCACTCCTGTTAGGGTAAATATCGGTTACCAATCCATCTGGCCGTAGAAAAATGATTATCAAGAAAAATCATGTGGCGATCATCTAACACATCAAGGAAATGACGTACGTGTAAATACACCGGGCGGTTCGTGTTCGACCCTCATGGTCTGACACTAGCCCAATATGATGACGATACAAGGGTAGGTGGACCATTAATGGCTCACCATTAATGATAATAAATGCTGACACCGAGACATACTGGACTGACCCGCCGATTCTTGAGATCTCGGTTCAAGCTGGCGGAAAAGTGGGCTATCACTCGGAAAGAGAATCTTGACGTGGACAAGATTTGGTGGACACGGGAAACAAGGCCCACGATGGGTCGAATTCAACCCTAGGGGGGTCGAAAAGGTCATCTTGTGGGGTCGAAATGCGACAGATATGAAATAGTAGCCCAGGCCAGAGGGTCGTAGGATTGTCAGCCTATTCTGCCTGCAGTGGCCAGAAGGGGACAAATGACGGTTATGTGGCAGAGTTCCCCAGAAAATAGAACTTTAATTTACCAAATATGTATATAATTATATATAGATATATGCTTGTAACAGAAACAAGGATGGAATGAAAAGAGGGACTTCGAATGCTCATTAGATCTTTCTCACTCTCTGACACCTTAGCCTTCTTCCTTAATCCCATTATTCCCCTTACTCTACTCCCAAACCAGTAGTGTGAGATTCATCAAACCCAGGACACCTCAGGGAACCCCTCTATACTGAGAAGGAGCCCCAGTGTTTCACTGTGCCTCCATATTGTTTGTCCCGGATAAATCCACTCGCACAGAATCCTCCGACAACAGTTTGGCGCCCACCGTGGGGCCTTGATCGTGTTTACATGGTCTGAGTTTCAACTACTCTATAGTTCTTTTCACTTTTAGTGCTAGCATGGCACCAGCGGGAAGGACCGAAAGTTCCCACAACTTACGGGAAACCCAAGCTAGGAGCAGAAGCCAATATAGTTAGAGAACGGGAGGATACCCAGAGGGTGCCAGATCCACCAGTGGAGTGTCCCAATGTACCAGCTAATGGAGGAATGGGCGGATCTAACCCAGATCCGGCCCAGTATGTCTCAAGAGCGCAGTTTGATGCGTTGGCACAACAGCTAGCAGCCTTGACGGAGCTGCTCCAACAACGTCTAGCGGGGGTACCCGCTACATCTGTACCTCCAGTGGACATCCCTGAAGTACCCCAAAGGTCCAAACACTCGAGGCGCTCAGCGCCACGTGCTGTGCCTTCCAGTTCTAGAAGAGATACCCCTTCTGTTGACTCATATGGCCAGAGGGGACGAAGCCGTCAACCATTTAAGTCGAGCCTAGAAGTTGGCCCCACTGAGGTAGTAGAAAGTAGCCAAGAATCCATAGGCATTTTCCGTCAGTCGACAACTTCCCGGAGGAGAAGCTCAAGCCAGGGTGTCCGATGGGCTGGCATGTACACCGAAGCAGAGGTGGCCCGAGAAGCCCAACGGAGGATAGACGAAGCCCGGGCGTGCAGGGGACGATGCTCGGGCCGGAGTGGATCTTTGCCAGGATGGCCCGAGAAGATGCTGACGCCTAAGACCAAGAGGCGAGGCGTATCTAGGAAGAAACACAAACTCGGATAAAGGAAGCTCGACGTGCCCGGGAGGAAGCTCAAGCCCGAGTCGACACAGCAAGAGGAGAATTCTGGGCAGCAATGCCTTCAAGTGCTGTCCCGACAACTGCGATACCGGTGGTACCTATACCAACGATAGAAAATTCCCAGACAGGAGAGGAGAACACTGAAAGGCTCGAACGCTTGGTCAAGGAGCTGACGGATCGAGTACAGCAAGTCGAGAGGGGGGTCGATTCAGCGGCCCTACAGGAGTATACTACAGAGACGGTGTTGACAGATGAGGTAATGAATCATCCTTTGCCGTCTAACTTTGTCGTCCCCAACAGCGGGTGGTACGACGATAAGACAGATCCAGAAAAGCACGTGGATAACTTCAAAGTAGGCATGGTTATCTATGGATACCACGACACCTTATGTTGCAGAGCCTTCCCGTCCACGTTGAGGGAAGCCGGGAGGACTTGGTTCCACAATCTTCCCCCGCGATCAGTTTCGACGTTCAAAGAGCTCAGCAGTCTGTTCCTCTCCCATTTCCAGGGGAGTAGGGTTCAGAAGAAAAATCTATCCCATCTCATGGCGATAAAGCAAGGCGAGAAAGAGCCTTTAAGGCAGTTTATCACTCGATTCCTCGGAGTCGTGGGAGAAATAAAGGACCTCCAGCCGGATGTGGTCGTTTCGACCCTATCCACAGCCTGCAGAGACCCGCAACTGGTCTTTTCACTCAACAAAAAGTGTCCGAGAACTCATGCAAAAATCTTCAGTTGCTGCGATCGGTACGCATCCGGAGCGGAGGCGGTTGCTGAGCTGTCAGGGTCGGCAGCCCCGGTCCCATCCGTGGCAGAAAAGAAGAAGAACGAAGGACCCGAGAAAGTCCCCGCTGGAGGAGATACCAGCAAGAAAGCCAAAGTGGCGAAGGAGCTGTACCCCGTTCGACCTGTCCAGGAGTACACTCCCCTCAACCGTACCATGACGGAGATCCTAAACATCAAGAGAGGAGATACCTTGCTGGTTTCCCCTCCCCCAATGCTAGCTCGACCCGACGAGATGAACCGGCGATTATACTGTGCCCACCATAAGGATCACGGCCATGACACCAATTCATGTCGCCATTTGAAAAGTATGGTGGAGGATCTTATCCAGCACGGGCGATGGACGGAATTTGTGGGACCTCGAAGGGATCCAGTTCACGCGACTCCTGAGGTAGTCTTGCCCCCTCCTCTTCCGATTCCAGAAGGTCGACGAGACAGAATTGAGCGGATTCCGCCGCCCCCAAGATCCCCCTAAAGGGGATTCATTGGCCAAGTTGACATTGGCCTAGAATGGCATGAAGAGAAGATCCCACCCCCGACACCCGGGGTCCGGACAGTACGTGAACAAAGCCCCCCTCGTCGAGTGTTGGGAAGGGCATGCCCCGAACAAGACCTGGGACTGAGTGACGATGAATATGTCACTCTGAATCAACATGAGTGCATGATGGTCACTGTCTGGCCAGATCATATGCGACGTGAGGTGCTCCCAGTTGTCATTGAGCCCGTGGAGGACGGACCCTCAAGAGGGAAGCAGACCCGTCGTGGGAGGGATGATGTCGAGGACTCGACATCTAAAAAGTTCAGGTACGAGGACTGCATTTTCTTCGGAGAATCGGATCTGATTGATGTGGTTACTCCTTACGAAGATCCCCTCGTAATTAAGATGGCCATCGGGGAGGAATGGGAAGTAAGTCGAATACTGGTTGACACAGGAAGTGCTTGCGACATTCTATACTATGACACCTACCGACGACTGGGATACCAAGATGAGCAGCTGCGGCCCATTCGATACTCCCTATTGGGTTTCAATGGAGAAGGAGTGCTGGTGAAGGGTGCCATTCAACTCAATACTCGGTTGGGTACTTATCCAGCCCGAGTGAATATGTGTTTGAAGTACTTGGTGGTCGACACTCGATCCAGCCACAATGGAATCTTGGGAAGAACTGGCCTCAACCGACTCAGAGCCTGTCTTTCCACATATTACCTGTTGATGAAGTTCCCAACCGAATGGGGGGTAGGGTATTGCAAGGCAGACCAATCGGTCTCAAGAAAATGCCACGCGGCTTCGCTGGCAGCTATCGAGGAAGACCAAACAGTGCAAGTGATACGGTTGGACGAATACCACGGCGACTTTCCGATTGAGAGAATCACACTAGTCGAAGATCTTATTCCTGTACCTTTTATTGAAGGGAAGACAGAAAAACCTTTTCTGGTTGGATCCGCCATTCCAGAGGAGCAGCGACAGGAACTCATTAAATTCCTAAGAGCAAAAGCGGATGTTTTTGCTTGGACACCGGAGGACATGCCGGGGATCCCACGGTCCACCATCGAACATCATCTTCATATCGATCCACATCAGTGCCCTATTCGGCAAAAGAAAAGAGCGTTGTCGACAGAGAAGCAAGTCATCATCGATCCGGAGGTTGAGAAGTTGCTGAAAGCCGGGTTCATTCGAGAAGTATACTATCCGGATTGGTTAGCCAATGTCGTCTTAGTACCCAAGTCGGATGGGCGTTGGCGTGTATGCACCGATTTCACCGACCTCAATAAAGCATGCCCAAAGGATTCTTACCCCCTGCCTCGAATAGATCAGCTCATCGATGCTACCGCAGGACATGAGCTACTATCTTTCTTGGATGCTTATTCTAGATACAACCAAATAAAAATGGCTAGAGAAGATGAAGAGAACATTGCCTTTATCACCAACAAAGGCACCTATTGCTACAATGTCATGTCATTCGGACTGAAGAATGCAGGGGTAACCTACCAGAGGCTCATCAATAAAGTGTTCGAGAAGCAAATCGGAAGGACAATGGAAGTGTATGTAGATGACTTCTTGGTCAAAACAATAGAGGCGAAGGATCATCTAACTGATCTAAAGGAGGTATTCGAGGTGGTCAGGAAAAATTCGATGCGTCTCAACCCAGCGAAATGTGCATTCGGAGTTCAGTCAGACAAATTCTTGGGTTTCATGGTCTCCCAAAGAGGGATTGAGGCCAATCCAAGCAAGATCGAGGCAATCCAAAGTATGAAAGCCCCCACTACCCCTAAGCCCTTTGAATGGACGCCGGAGTGCGAAGCGGCGTTTCGGGGACTTAAGAGGTACTTATTTTCCCCACCATTACTGGTCAAACCAGAGATGGGAGAAACGCTGCTGCTCTATCTGGCGGTTTCGCCTTGCTTGCCGGTGGAGTATTAGTCAAAGAAGTTGATCGAGTCCAGACCCGGTATACTATGTCGACAAAGTCTTGTTGGATGCGAAAATCAGGTATCGCCCATTGAAAAGCTAGCACCGGGCGGGGTGGTCTCGTCCGCAAGCCGCGGCCCTATTTTCGGTCTCATTTTATAATTGTTCTAACGGATCGACCCATCAACAAGTTCCTTGCTCGAGCGGATGTATCGGGAGGAATGACCAACCGGGCGAGAGGGGAGAATTCAATATCAAGTTCCAACCAAGGACGACTATTAAAGCACAAGCCTTGGCAGATTTCCTAATCGAAAGCACACTCCCAGGAGGAGAAGAAGAGGGGGCAAATCCGAAAAGAGCCCTCAAAGAGGCCAAGGTAAAGATCTTCCTCGGCCCGGAAGAGCCCTCTTGGGTCATGTACATAGATGGTGCCTCTAGCAAGGATGATGCTGGAGCTGGTATCGTACCCTCGGCCCGAAGGATTCAAAGTACTTACATCGTGCGTTTCGATTCTCAACTACCAATAATGTGCGAGTACGAGGCCCTCGTAGCTGGACTTAAGTTGGCCAGAAAACTCAAGGTTGCTCGGCTACAAGTATATGGGGATTCTCAAGTAGTGGTGAGACAGGTCACCGGGGATTACGAGGCTCGACAGAGCCGATTAGCAAAGTATTTAGCCCTCGTAAAGTAGCTCATCGAGCCCCTTGAGAAGTTTGTAATGACCAGCATACCCCGTGATCAAAATATGGAGGCGGATCTCTCTCATCTCGGGACAAGTAACTTGAGTAGTTTGATGTGCCTGACGCCGAACACTTATCGGATCCCGAGTCGACCCGGTAAGGGAAGTCGCTAATCGATGTTGAACCACGGATGGACCCACGCTTGCCTACTTACGGAAAACGTTTGCGGAGGATAAGAAGGAAGCTCGACGCATTCAGACAGGGCGGGATCGTATGTCATCTACGACGATGTATTATATAAAAAATCCCATACCCTTCCGTTACTTCGTTGCATACCCCCCTCGAGGGGCAGAATATGTTATGGCAGAAGTTCATGAGGGGATTTGCGGGGCGCACCAATGTGGGCGCACCATGTGTTTTAAAATTATTAGAATGGGGTATCATTGGCCCCATATGATGAAGGACTGTGAGAGATACGCCAAAAGTTGTGACGCATAAAGCCAAGGAATTCTTCCGACAGGAGGTGCTCTATAGGTATGGAATCCCCCAGGTGATAATCACTGATAACGGCCCGTAGTTCTCGAGTCGGAAGTTCAGAGCATTTTGCCAAGATCATAACATCGGGCATTGTTTTGCCTCTGTTGCCCATCCAAAAGCCAATGGACAGACAGAGGTTACCAACCGCACCTTATTGCGTGGGTCGGCTTGACGCATAGAAGAACAGAGGCAAATGTGGGCACAGGACCTACCCAGTGTGGTCTGGTCGTACCGAACCACTCCGAGGACAGCCAGGAGAAACCCCATTCAAGTTGGCCCCGGATCGGGCGCATTATCCCGTAGAAGTAGTGGAAAAAGCTCAGGGTGCCGAGGTTCCAAGAAGAAACCAACAAGGATATCCTATTGATGGATCGGATCTACTTGGAAGATGTTCGGAGCGCTCAGATAAGAATAGCGGCCTATCAGCAAAAAACAACACGATATTGCAACTCCAGAGTCAAAGAGAATGTGTTCCAAGTGGGAGATCTGGCCTTGCGTGCCACAACCGTCACAAAGCCTACACAGCAAGGGAAGTTGACTCCGAATTGGGAGGGACCGTGCCGAGTTGTAAAAGCAACAAAACCTGAGTCGTATCACTTGGAAACGATGGAAGGGTCTGCCTTACCCCGCACTTGGCATTCCAAAAACTTTAGAAGATACTACGTGTAAGGTACCTCTTCGGCTTATTCAAATGAAAGTATCATTTTGAAAATGTGCCGAAATCAAGAGAAAAAGAAAAACAGGCTTGAGGCCTCGAAAGGGCTTTAAGCCCAAAAAAAAAAAGAAAGTAGGCTTGAGGCCCCGAAAGGGCTTTAAGCCTCGAAAGAGAGAAGGGAAAACAGGCTTAAGGCCTCGAAAGGGCTTTGAAGCCTCGAAAAGAGAAAAAGAAAAACAAGCTCAAGGCCCCGAAAGGGCTTTAAAGCCTCGAAAAGAGAAAAGAAAAACAGGCTTGAGGCCTCGAAAGGGCTTTAAGCCTCGAAAAGAGAAAAAGAAAAACAGGCTTCAAGGCCTCGAAAGGGCTTTGAAGCCTCAAAATGGAAAAAGAAAAACAAGCTTCAAGGCCTCGAAAGGGTTTTGAAAAGAAAAAAGAGAAAATAGGCTCAAGGCTTCAAAAGGGCTTTGGAGCCTTGAAAAGAAAAAAGAAGAATCAGGCTTCAAGGCCTCGAAAGGGCTTTGAAGCCTCGAAAAGAAAAAACAGGTTCAAGGCTTCAAAAGGGCTTTGGAGCCTCGAAAAGAAAAAAGAAGAATCAGGCTTCAAGGCCTCGAAAAGAAAAAAGAAAAAACAGGCTCGAGGCCTCAAAAGGGCTTTAGAGCCTCAAAAAAAAAAAAAAAAAAAAAAAGAGAGAGAGAAAAGAAAAATCAGTCTCAAGTCCTCGAAAAGGTCTTAAAGCCTTGAAGAAAGAAAGAGATGGACTTCTGTGAAAAAAGTCACGGTTATTTTGTCCCGAAGGTCAAAAGCCCGACAAAATGTAAATATTTGTTATCGGGGGTGGCAGTCAAGGGGATTTCCAAGTAATGGAGTCATTCGTCAAAGAAGATTCTTTTTCATTCATATGATATGAAATTGTGATTACAAGGAGTCATTCACCAAAGGGAAGTCTAAAGATCCATTCATTTTAGAAGAAAAGGAAGAAGTCACGATCGTGATTACAGAATTATCTACAATAGGTCTACAAAAACGGCAGTATATATATATATGTCCCTCGCGAGCTCGGGAGGCACCATATGAGACGATTCTGCTTGTGATCCAGTTCTTTTCCTCGGTGTCCTTCACTGAAGCCGAAGGGACGTTAGCCTGCGTTTCAGACCGCTAGAAGGCCGCAGGAGCCTACTTTCTCATAATCAGTCATGCTATGAGGCGCAGTGACAGCGAGGATGACATCTCCTTCATATTGGAAAGTTAGTATGTCTTCTTTGTTTAGGGGGAGACCCTTCAGGAGATCTGTCCAACCCGACTGAAAGAACACATCCCCGTCGCCTCCTTTCCTATGATTCGCCCTTACCCACTCTGACTCGTGGGAGGGGCTCTGTTCACAAGTCGTTTCATGAAAATATAGTCCGTTACACAGGTTGTGATTCCTCCTAATCAAGGCCCCGAAGAATCTCCTCTCCAGACAAGAACAACAGTGGTCCCCGTCGCGGCCAAGATCATTTCCCAGTTATGGTGGAAGAAATAATGGATTTTGTGGTGCGGCCGGCTGCCATGAGCGAGGGACCAGCCGGTACAGGACTCCCACTCCCACATCAAACGAGTGTTGAGAGAATCTAAAAGAAAAAGAGCCCTCAACCCAGGGGGAAGAAGAAGGAATTGGGGACCCGATCGGCAAGGGAAGAGAGGGCATGAAAGATCGCCACAGATGAAAGTATGGAGGTGGAGACAAGGGAGATAAGCGTTTTATAAACCTAAAGGACCAAGTCCCGAGAACCATAATGGTTCTTGGAAGAGGCGGATAGCAGGTGAAGGGACGGGTGCAGTTTTTCGTAGAGGATCGACACGTGGACGGTAACGATGAAGGGTTAATGAAAAAGGAGTTATGACTGATTATGAAGAAACGGTTTGATAGACTGGAAGCGGCGTCAGAAGCATGGGGAAGAGGAATTAGCATTGATTATGACTGAGGAAGGTGGCGTAAAATTTGGGAAGACGTGTGCCAGAGTCTAAAGATGAAAATTATAAAATCATTTGCACGTATCGCATGGCGGAGGAATTGCCACGTGTCGATAAGGGCGATATTTTCCCTTTGTTGTCTCCCTCAGTCGAAACGGCTCTTAAGGAAGACAAGGGGGTCCTGTTAGGGTAAATATCGGTTACCAATCCATCTGGCCGTAGAAAAAGGATCATCAAGAAAAGCCATGTGGCGATCATCTAACACATCAAGGAAATGGCGTACGTGTAAATACACCGGGCGGTTCGTGTTCGACCCTCATGGTCTGACACTAGCCCAATATGATGACGATACAAGGGTAGGTGGACCATTAATGGCTCACCATTAATGATAATAAATGCTGACATCGACTGCAGACAGGAGACATACTGGACTGACCCGCCGATTCCTGAGATCTCGGTCCAAGCCGGCGGAAAAGTGGGCTATCACTTGGAAAGAGAACCTTGACGTGGACAAGGTTTGGTGGACACGGGAAACAAGGCCCACGATGGGTCGAATTCAACCCTAGGGGTGTCGAAAAGGTCATCTTGTGGGGTCGAAATGCGGCAGATATGAAATAGTAGCCCAGGTCAGAGGGTCGTAGGATTGTCAGCCTATTCTGTCTGCAGTGGCCAGAAGGGGACAAATGGCGGCTATGTGGCAGAGTTCCCCAGAAAATAGAACTCCAATTTACCAAATATGTATGTATAGATATATGCTTGTAACAGAAACAAGGATGGAATGAAAAGAGGGACTTCGAATGCTCATTTGATCTTTCTCACTCTCTGACACCTTAGCCTTCTTCCTTAATCCGATTATTCCCCTTACTCTGCTCCCAAACTAGTAGTGTGAGATTCATCAAACCCAGGACACCTCAAGGAACCCCTCTATACTGAGAAGGAGCCCCAGTGTTTCACTGTGCCTCTATATTGTTTGTACCGGATAAATCCACTCGCACGGAATCCACCGACAACAAAGTCCATGGAATTGATGGAAACTCATATCTCATATCAGAACCTTATATATATATATATATATATATAGAATTGATGGAAACTCATATCTCAATTAAGTGTTTTCATGCATGGTTTGGTGCAGCATGGCTTGTGATAATTTATTTTTTGGCTTTCCAAGATATGGTATGTCAAAACCAATATTTGCACAAAGATCAAGAAATCCCAATGAGAATTAAAAGATAAAATGGTTTAACCATTGTGGTTTTGTCCATGGTGTTTTTATATTATTATCTGTTGAATTCTGTACTCATGGAATTTGTGTTTCTTACACTTTTTTTTTTCTTCTAACTTGTGTAATTTTTTTTTCAAATTATAGGTGGAAAGCAGCATGGCTCTCAGTATCAATTGGCGTGAACTAATTCTGTGGATGCTGATTCTTCATTCTGGCTTAGCAGTAGGACTTTCTCAATTTGGGAAAAATCAAGATAATGACCTTCCACACCATGTAAGGTTTTTAAATATATATTTTGGACTTTCTCAATTTGATATTATTATTTAGATTTGTGTTGGTTTCAAAAAGTTCAGAACCTGATTTAAATTAAACTAATTAACTCTATATATGATCTATTGTATCTTATGATTTTCGTTTATTTTATTCAGTGATTTATACTTCTTATATCATATGTCCATTATTTGTGATATAGTTGATAGTAAATTATTTAAATATATATAGATTGGAACTAATAAATATTAATTTCCAGTATGCAGCAGAGGGGATGGGAAATAGGAAAACAACCGAACTTTCTGTCTATGGAACTTTAGTAGTCATGAACTTGTGGAATCCAAAACTTCGACTACGAAGAGGTCAATTCAGCCTTGCTCAAATTTGGGTTTCTGCAATGGATGAGCATATAGAAGCTGGATGGCATGTAAGTTTTCAATTTCTTCAAATTTATTACAATATTGGATGACAACGGTATATAATAATATGGGTAAATAACGGATGATATGACCCACATGGTTCTTTCTATCTAATAAACATGTTTTTAACTCCTCAGGTGTCTCCAAAGCTCTATAACGATTATCATACCCACCTATTTGTATTCTGGACGGTAAGTTTCATCCATTTATCATTTAATTATTTTGGATTAATTTTGTCTTAAGGATACATAATTTAACATCAGTTCACTGTGTGCGCATGTGAACATGCAAGATCAGGCAAATGGTTATGTGCACTCTTACTACAATCTTTTATGCCTAGGTTTCGTACAAAAGAGCAAGAATGTCGTTCCCAGTTCAATTCTCAATCTGGTATCTACTTATAATGGAGCCTAGCATGACATGTATCTCTCTATAGTCAAGGTAAGTCGAAAGTACTAATAATTGAATTAGAAAATTAATTATTGCAATTTGTTCGATTGTCATGCATCAACTTAATTATCATTTGAAAAATATATATAGGATGCGTTAACTGGAGATTGGTGGGGAAATGTGGGACAAGATCAGGTGATCAGGTGCAGGTTGGTTACCCTTTTTCTTGAACAAAAGGGTGGCAGAAAGCCATGGACTAGTTGAAATACTTTTAAGTTGACTGACTTTGATAAATAAAAATTAAAAAAAAAAAAAAAAAAAAGGAATACAAATGGACAGGGCTTAAGGATTGGTAGGTTACATGGAAGATGGATCAGCCTTTGGATGGGAACCCTTTCTGGGAAGGTCTCACTTTGTGATCTATGAACAGGTGGAGAGGGTGGAGTTATTGAAATTTGGCTTAAAAAATCGATAGAAAAAATCTTTTCCTTTAATAATGGAGAAGGCTCATGGCTGCTTTATATTTAAGAGGTCATATATTGGTAGGAGTCAAGTACTGGTAATGGTGTTTGGTCCATATCTAGTTAGGGTGCTTGTGACACAAAGGCCACAAAAGCCTATCAAACATGGATGGACCCATTAGGACCGCCACGTATAAGAGGGCACTAGCCCAAGAAGGAGCAGTTGATGAGAGTGACTTTACATAGATGGTGAAGTGCACACTTGTAACTGACCAGTTGATCTAGAATTCTTGACCGTATCAGAACCTAAAGTCGATGGAATCTATGTATATATATATATATATATAAACCATGAGATCTGTAATATTGAATTGATGGAAACTCATATCTCAATTGAGTGTTTTCATGCATGGTTTGGTGCATGGCTTTGTGATAATTTATTTTTTGGCTTTCCAAAATATGGTATGTCAAAAAACCAATATTTGCACAAAGATCAAGAAATCCCAGTGAGAATTAAAAGATAAAATGGTTTAACCATTGTGGTTTTGTCCATGGTGTTTTTATATAATTATCTGTTGAATTCCGTACTTATGGAATTTGTGTTTCTTACACCTTTTTTTTTTCTTCTAACTTGTGTAATTTTTTTTCAAATTATAGGTGGAAAGCTGGCTCTTGGTATCAATTGGCGTGAACTAATTCTGTGGGTGCTGATTCTTCATTCTGGCTTAGCAGTAGGACTTTCTCAATTTGGGAAAAATCAAGATAATGACCTTCCACACCATGTAAGGTTTTTAAATATATATTTTGGACTTTCTCAATTTGATATTTTTATTTAGATTTGTGTTGGTTTCAAAAAGTTCAGAACCTGATTTAAATTAAACTAATTAACTTTATATATGATCTGTCGTATCTTATGATTTTTGTTCATTTTATTCAGTGATATACTTCTTATATCATGTCCATTATTTGTGATATAGTTGATAGTAAATTATTTATAATATATATAGATTGGAACTAATAAATATTAATTTCCAGTATGCAGCAGAGGGGATGGGAAATAGCAAAACAACCAAACTTTCTGTCTATGGAACTTCAGTAGTCAAGAACTTCCAAAACTTCGACTACGAAGAGGTCAATTCAGCCTTGCTCAAATTTGGATTTCTGCAATGGATGAGTATATAGAAGTTGGATGGCATGTAAGTTTTCAATTTCTTCAGATTTATTACAATATTGGATGACAACGGTATATAATAATATGGGTAAATAACGGATGATATGACCCACATGGTTCTTTCTATCTAATAAACATGTTTTTAAGTCCTCAGGTGTCTCCAAAGCTCTATACGATTATCATACCCACCTATTTGTATTCTGGACGGTAAGTTTCATCCATTTATCATTTAATTATTTTGGATTAATTTTGTCTTAAGGATACATAATTTAACATCAGTTCACTCTGTGTGCATGTGAACGTGCAAGATCAGGCAGATGGTTATATGCACTCTTGCTACAATCTTTTATGCCCAGGTTTCGTACAAAAGAGCAAGAATGTCGTTCCCGGTTCAATTCTCAATCTGGTATCTACTTATAATGGAGCCTAGCATGACATGTATCTCTCTATAGTCAAGGTAAGTCGAAAGTACTAATAATTGAATTAGAAAATTAATCATTGCAATTTGTTCGATTGTCATGCATCAACTTAATTATCATTTGAAAAATATATATAGGATGCGTTAACTGGAGATTGGTGGGTAAGTGTGGGACAAGATCAGGGTGATTAGGTGCAGGTTGGTTATTGGCCCAGTCATCTGTTCAATTACTTATCAGCTAAAGCTACTACTGTAAAATGGGGAGGAAAAGTTTACGGTCCAACACCACTTTCGGAAATGGGCAGTGACCATTTCCCAGAAGAGGGTTTTCGTAAAGCAAGTTATATCTCGAAAATTCATGTTATGAATGAGCTAATTTTCTTGACCTAGCTCATTCATAACACGAATTTTTGAGATGTAACTTGCTTTCCGAAAACCTTCTTCTGGGAAATGGCCACTGCCCATTTCCAGAAGTGGTGTTGGACCGTAAACTTCTCCTCCCCATTTTACAGTAGTAGCTTTAGCTGATAAGTAATTGAATAGATGGCTGGGCCAATAACCAACCTGCACCTGATCACCCTGATCTTGTCCCACACTTACCCACCAATCTCCAGTTAACGCATCCTATATATATTTTTCAAATGATAATTAAGTTGATGCATGACAATCGAACAAATTGCAATGGTTAATTTTTAAATTCAATTATTAATAATTTTCTAATTATTAAGACTATATATCCATTATAGTATTAAAAAAAAAACTTTGTTTCAGCAATAAATGGGAGATGCTCATCTGCGTTGTTTGTCTGATTTATAGCCGCCATTGGTTATAATGATTGGATGTTTAAACTAATGAGTTTGCCAATGATAGTGGATTTGGTTAGGATCCTTTGATTCCGCAGCTTCTAAACGGGATTAGGGAACCAAAAACATGAAAGTGGATAATTGGATAATCTGATAAAAAATTTTCAATGCACAATCCTAATGTTCTTGTTGCCAAAATCTCATAGTAAAGCTGCATGATATGAAGATGTGCTAAATTGTTTCTTGCTCTTCTTGCTCATAAAAAGGGCAATCCATGTTTAGATGGAAAAACCTAATTAGAGCTGCTTTAGTACGTATGATACCATTTAGAATTTTTCACAGACAACACAAAATCGGATGAGACCGGATTTTCAATAAAGGGTACCCTATATTGCTCCTTCCAGTAGCAGTGTGGCTTTCCTGGTGATCGGCAGCTAGTTGAGAAAAAAATAGTATTTGCAAGGGGCCACATAAATAATTTCTTCACCATTTGAAGCCTACTAGCACCAAGTTCCGTTGTGTGAAGCTGTATTTGTGTACAGATTGATCCCAATAACCTCTGTGCACATGTAAAATTTCAATACCAATAGTTTGTCAAGTGGCAAAATAAAGCATTGAAAAAATTCAGCCACCAAAAGGGTGAAAGAGGCTGTATGTACATATATCAGCTGGTATGAAAGTCTATATGAG